>WEKW01004049.1:29331-57194 GCA_013389905.1 Sula dactylatra
GACCTCCCCTGTTAACCAGGACTGCTGATAAATGATGGAGAGTGGCTTGGCAAGCTCCTCCACCAGCTCCCTCAGTACTCTTGGGTGGATCCCATCCAGCCCCATAGACTTGTGATTGTCCAGGTGGCTCAGCAGGTCATAAACTGCTTCCTCCTGAGTTATGG
Source organism: Sula dactylatra (assembly GCA_013389905.1). NCBI lineage: Eukaryota > Metazoa > Chordata > Aves > Suliformes > Sulidae > Sula > Sula dactylatra. Next base: position 29,496 of record WEKW01004049.1, read on the forward strand.
GGGGTTTGTTCCATTTCCTGTCCTTCCCTTCCAGCTCAGGGGGCTGAATACCCTGGGGATAACTGGTCTGATGGTTAAAGAGTGAAGCAAAGAAGGCATTAAGTACCTCAGCCTTTTCTTCATCTTCGGTAGCAATGTTCCCCTCTGCATCCAATAGTGGATGGATATTCTCTTTGGTTCTCTTTTTGTTGTTAATTTATTTGTAAAAACATTTTTTGTTATCCCTTACAACAGTGGCCAGGTTGAGTTCTAGCTGGGCTTTTGCTTGGACATCACCTCTGAAATTCAGTCCTCTGCTCCTGAACTGACATAATTTCTGCTAATAAAAAAGGATAGTGGGATGGTAGCAATGCAATTAGGTCTGAGACAGACTAGGACATCGATTTGTTTTTCATATTGCATGCTCATAATAGGAATTTTATCAAGGTTTGATAATGACTAGAGTGCTTTACTGTAATGTCTATTCAGTGGGTGGTTATAAGTGCTGGCACAGTATCCCGACACATATTTTTGTTTTATAAAAATGCAAATAAATAAATAGAGTGTCTCTTGAGAGCTGCTTTGTGTTCCTTAAAAGCTCTGGCTTAGAAAGGGGGATCATAAGGAGGTGTAAAAATTTAGCACTAAGGTCTTAATTCTGCCATCATTCCCATGCCTGCACCAGCTGTTCCAGGCAGTGAGAACTGCACCCTGGAGAATGGGAGCAGGACAAGAATTAATGGAGCACTGCTGCTTTGCACCAACTGAGGAGCACATCCGATGTGCCTAGCACACTAATGGGACCAGATAAATAAAGACGAATGATACCACCTCCTGAGAAGAGGGGGATGGTGTGATTAAGGGTGAAATCCTGGTGTTTTACAGTCAATGCCAGACTTCTTCACATCAGCCAGGCCTGAATTTCACCATAGTGGGGATTTATTTTGGTGTTGACTTTCTCCTCAGTAACTGTGTGCTATTCTGAGAAAGCATCCTTGATAGTCAGAACAGTGAATGTTTACTCTCTGGAATAGACTCATTGAATTAATGCCCCAGTTTGCTACAGGGAAGGTAACTTTAAAGTCAGCTCTGTGGCTTTAAATTCAAGTAGCATGTTTCAACAGGTTGCAAGGGGCTGAAAGCAAAATTTCCAAGGAGAAAAAACATCTTTTGTGATGACAGAATCCCACCGTGGGAGTCTCCAGGTTAAACACACCATCAACATGGAAAAGCAGGAATCTTAGGTTTAGTTTTGAATACAGTTGGACCTGTCTATGCAATAAGTTCCCTCACTATAAAGAAATGGTTTGGGTTTCAAATATTTTCCTGTATAAATCCAGAGCAAAAACGATCCATCAAAATTATCATGCTTGAAGAAAACATAATTCCTGTAACCAGGAGTAGTTAAAAGAAAGTGATAGCTAATCTCATACCCATCTATTTTTTATTTCCTTACCAAATGACCTAGTTTCTGCTAAACCAACATAACTTGGAAATTTCTGGATCTATAATGAGATGCTTTAACCACTCTGCTGCCATAACAGGGAGCTGAGTCTGAGAAAATATTATCAGTGTTATAAATTTGAAAAAGACATAATGCATAAATCTAAGGACTATTATATGATTCTCTTGCTTGAAATTATTGCAATATAAATTAACCTTATGTCCTGAAGTTCCAGAGAAGTAGAAAGTTTTCTGCTACTGAAAAACCCCTCAATATTTCTATAGTGAGCTTCATTTGTGTAATCTATCCATCCCAGAAGCTGCAGGTATAATCTGAGGCAACTGTCTGGGGTCCAAAACTGGATCCAGTTTTGTATTTTGTGAGGATTTGGTCCTACAAGAGATTTTAAAAGGCATAGATTTGTCTGTGGTAAGGACTTTTCTCCAGCCCTGCAGGAGGGTTCCCATCAGCCCCAGCTTGCTCCCGTGGCAATGACACTGTGTGCCGAGGCTGTGACGGAAGACACCAGTGGGGCTTACAGGGCTGTAATGGCAGGACTGGAGCTGGGAACTGCAAAGCGTCTGTGGGACAAATTGTCCACTGGGAATGAAGGCAGACCTTCAGATCAGCATGGACAAAACAATGCAGCTCGCAGTAAAGAGGATCAGCATTAAATGAACTATTATCGTGTCACTGAATGGGAGGCTGTATTTGATTCTTTACTTCATATACGTTGTGCTGGTCTGCTTTCCCGGGTTCATGACTGATCCTTCTCCAGAAGAAAGATTTCCTTGTTCACGTACAGTTTCAGACAGCTAGTGACTGGAGGAAGTTCAGCTTTTTAAGGGAACCTAGAGACTTTCTGGTTTAGTTTTCCCAGTTTCTAGCTGGGGGCTGAGACCAGTAAAATTATTTCTCGGGAGGGACTGTACATAGGTTGAATACTGCCCCTTTAGTTGCTGTTAACTACCTGACAATAGGGTTACATACATGCTACCATAAGTAAGAATTACTGATTTGTAACTAACCTGTACACTATCACATGTATTTCTACTGAACAATGAAAAATATTTTTGAGTCTTAGTTTTCAATAGAAGTTAAATTTATATGTGAAAATTTTATTATATAGTGGTACTATCTAGACAGCAATAAATCAATGTCACAATTTTAAATGTAATTTAATATTCATAAAGAAAAACAAAAAATCTTATGATAAAAAAATCTGATAAGAAAGTCAAGGTTCTGCTGAAGCTCTCTGCCTGTGCAATACCAAATTATAGATATACACAAAACTTCTAAGAGCTTTAATATTTTCTGTGGTGTCCATATTACATATAATGTACAATAAATTACAGTGTAAAAATAGGAATATTCACAATATATCATTGACTTTTTCAAGACAGGAGTAAGAATGAAAGCAAAGTACTTCAAAGCTAATTTAGGAATAGTATATGGAGACATGACTCTTAGATTCTTGAAATCTTTTTTTCTGCAATATAATATCCCATTCCCCAGAACACATCTTTTTCTTAAAATCCATCTTTTTCTTAGATTTCATAGCTCCACTTCTTGAATTACTTTGTTGAAAGAATGATGTTTCAAAATACTACATTTCTGAGTACATCATAAAAACATATCTCCTCTTCCTAATGAAGTAACTTTACTCAAAGCATGGAAAGCAAGCAATAAATTTTAGTGCATTACAGCGTAAGATAAGCATGGTCCTGGTTTTTGGTTCAAAAGTCTATCAGGGTAGTATTGTGTCTCCAAGAGCAACTGCCTTAGGCATGCACTACTGTTTGAGTGAGAAGCTAATAAAATAACTGACTAAATGGTTATTGCTGTGAAATAAATCTCATCTGTGAAAAATACATATTTGGTCCTATTTGTATTTATAACAATACAAATCAATGTTTGCATGAATATGAAAAGCCAAAAATGCATTTTATGCAACTTTTATTTATTCTAAAATACTACACTATGCCCTTTGAAGTTACTAAAACTGGGAGATCCCCAGGAGACTCTCTGGGTCAGGCTTGTATACAGCTGGGGTGGAGAATTCAACACAGCTCTTTCTTATGGTTCCCCAGAGGGGTCTATTTCTCTTCAGTTGTTTAAGCTTCACACCTACATCACTGATGGCTAAAACTGCATGGGAGTTTAACAAAGTTTTGCCAGACCTAGGTGGTATGCTTTATAGATGTGCATGATAATTTTTTTTTCCTTTTCCTCAAAAAGTATGCACTTCAAAATTATTTTTTACACAAAACCCCCCAAACTGCATTTTTATCTTTCTTAAAATTAATTTCTGAGAAACATTTCAACATCATACACAAAAAATATTAAATTCAAGTGCTAACACCCACTGAAATGAACAGGGGTAGACTTTGTCTCCAAACGTAATTCACCTTGTTTTCTGTAGCGTATAGAAGACAACTATGCATGAGCTTTACCACTTTTTACTCGGTGCATATTCAGAAGCTCTTTTTCAGAAGTATGAAAACTTGAAACATGTACTTTAAAAAATGAAAGCACGTGTGGTGCAAAATCTGAATCTGTCACAGGAGTTAGATAAATAGCTCAAATAGGCCAGATCTAGCCAATGAACAGAGTGTTTGACATCAGTGATTTATACTATTTCCCTTTCATGTTATAATAATTGTCACGAATTGAATTTATGTTGTGCCATTTCCTGTTCTAGCTGCAATATTTGCTTCAAGAAAAAAAGGTTTCAGAAGTTTAATGCCTTCACTGTTCTTGGAGAGATAACAGTAAACAGGACTATTTTATGATTTCATTGCTTGGTTATTCATGTTCTTTCTTTCTATAGCCTTCAGGGAGAACTAGAAGGAAAGGGCGAGACAAAGAATTGGCTTCCCTTCAAAAACACAAAGAATTGGATTGTTGCTGCTGAAGGCAAAAGTGAGCAGGGGAAAATGATGCTCCCAAAATTACTCCATAACAGGAAACCCTATAAATGTCTCCCATCCTTCTGCTAGATCTGCATCAATTTGCAGTGTGAGCAGCAGAAAGGGCAGATGTTGGATCAAAGAGGAAACATTTACCTAAACAGTGAAAAAGCACTCTTCCAGCTTCTTTATACCCAACGCATGCCAGATTGCACATAGCCATTACTTGCTAACAGAAAGGCAGAAGATTTCTATTAAGCATGGTGTTGCCTGATAACAGCAGAAGCAAGTAGACAGTGAGCATGAGCTGAGAAATGAATGCCTGATAGGAATTCAGTCCGGAAGCCAGCAAGAAATCATTAAGAATATGTATGTTTCGTTGCAATATCTAGTGTGATAATATTGTCTTCACTGACATGATACATGCTTTTCAGGTCTGAAATGGAGTTCTTCCTACTGAAGTGCACATTTCTGGAAATGAAAAGTATTGAATTATAAAATTCAGCAATATGCTGAAACAAACAGCAAACAAACTGTCCTACATGTTCTCTTGTCACTGTGGCAGGAAAGAAATATCAAAGAGTAACTTTAGTCTGTATTCTGTAGATTTGAATTAAAAGAGAGGCCTATCCTAACCAAAACAATATTGTAATGCTCAATTAATAAAACAATAATATCCCAGCAAGAAATGCAACTGATATTCATCCAAACAGGAACTGGGCTACTGGGCCACCTGTGGCATCCAACTCTCTCCCTTCCTGGGAAGCACACATTTCTTTTCCTTCAAAAATGAGTCACAAAGACATCTTCAGCACCATATTTAGCTAGACAGACTATTCTAGACCAGGAAAGGGAGAAAGTCTCCCAGGGCCTTTAAGCAGTACATTCTGCTGCATCTCTCTCTTCCATAATGTAAGCGGCAATTGGGCATTGAATGGTGGAGTGCTCCTCAGGCTGTTGCTGGTGGGGCAGAGCCGGTGGCCAGGAGAAACCCGTGCAGAAAAGCTGGAGCCACTTGCCTGCAGGGACACCCACACAGAGTGCCAGAGGACAGGGAAGGTTTGGGAGACACACAAGTGGGAGGGCAGGGGAGCTGGGTGAGCCCCTGGTCTTCTCCCATCCACAGAGCCAAGGTGAAGCCAGAAACAATGCAAGCAGTATTACCACCTCCAGCTCTGTTTCGACTGCTCCCCTTGTCTGCCTCTGCCCGATAAAGAACTTTCTAACATACTACTGTCTACCTTCAATTACTTGAATAAACGGAAAAGGGAGACTGCTGGACCTTTGGCAGGGATTTCCCAGACAGCAGCATGTGCTGCGGTGTTCGGAGAGCACTCACAAGCACTGATCGTCCCAGGAAGCACTGGCCCCACCAGCTGCGTTCTGCAGAGCTGCTCTGCATATGGGTAGTAAATCTGATGCATAGGAGGACTTCAGATTTACTGTATGGTGAAGGCTATCTGCTCAGTGCATACGTGGTATGTGCGATGCATTCCAGATACACATGTATACCTGATCTGCCTGGAGTCACCGTTTCTCTGGAATTTGGGGGATGCTCAGAAAGAAACCAGGTTAGATTTGCTGCTCCAGGGGAACCACTGAACATCTGGAAATTTGGGATGGATGTGCAAAGTTAAATACCACCAACAGAAAACTTCCAGAGAGAATATACTTAATATTCTGATATATTGTAATGTCTTCACCCATAAACCTTACTTCTTTCCTCTTGAGTTCTTTCAGTTTATCTAGGAAATGCAGATCAGCGAGTCACAATCCCCACCTTCCTCTACCTGAGAAAATGACAGGGATGCTGAAAAGACTGAAGGAAAGTTAGATAGCTTGGACTTTCTATCCCACCCAGCTTCAGAAAGACCACATTGTGCCTTTGGTGTTGGATGTTGTATCAAAGGTCTGCAATGGTACAGCTTAGCCCTGAAGCCATGGCTGGCACTGTACCTCTGTGAACACTTTCATATACCTTGTTATTTTGATCCCAATGTTGTTTCTAAGGTTTCCTTAGCTTACTTTGGAAGATTCTCACAACTTCTCACCGTTCTCCTGACCTTTTTTTGGTCTCAGCTGCACTGAGAATATTAAAAGCAGAAGTAGAGGAATTAGTCCTGGCCGGATTCTGACTACACATCCCAGTTTCACACACTGATAAATCTAGTCACTTCTACTGGAATTGAAAATTACGCTGGAACAGAGTCAGGATATGAAGGCCAGAGGTTTAGAGTTCAGCTCCCACTTCGGCAGCTAAGACAATGTCCCCTTTCTAGTGAAAGGATGTGGAAGGTGACAGGCTTGCTGCTAAGGATTGCTGTTGTCAGGCTCCTATGGCACAACCTGCATGCTCCTAATGCTGCTCTGGTGGAATGTCACCACACAGAAAGAGTCCCTTGCTCTTGCACAAAGTTAAAAACCTCTCTTGATCTTGAATGCACAGCTAAATAAAATGCCTAGGTTTTCAGCCACATCTTGTATTAACAGCTTGCATTAAGGGAAATGAAATCTTCTAGTTACTGAATCCCTTTCCAGGCATAGTTCATTTTTATAGCTGCTTAAGACATCCATGCAGGGCAGAGTTGTAAGTGATCTGTTCTGCTCTGTTCTTCCTTCAAACCTAAATTGGTCAAACCTAAACTGGTAGTGTTTTTCTCTTAGGGTGCAAAGTGGAGTTAAGAAAAGAAAGGACATTTGGGATTACGCTCACTTGGAATACGGTGATTGACACAGCCTTTTACCTGCTTTGTGTTTCCTAGTATGGACAAATAACTTCATTTTTTTTAAAAAAAAAACTCGCAACATAACCTCCTCATTATCACATTTGTTGAAACAGATGGGAAAGCATTTGGAAGGGCTGCTTAGAAAGTGGTGCTTTCTACAAAAAGAAAGTTGTATTTAAACACTGTTATTCAAGTTGTTGGGGAGGCAACAATCTCAGCTTCCCGAATCTGATACATTTGCATAATTTGTCTTTTGTTCCTCGCTTTTCTGCTTGCTGTTCACATTCCCTCCTAGTCCTCTACAACTCTGCTGTGCAGGATATGTTTGAGATAATAAGACTCACTTACTTAGGTTCATGTATTTCACAACCCAGTCTTAATTCCCAACACCCATTTTACAAGCTGTAGTTTACACATTTTTTTGTGGCTTCATTTGGGCTGGATTTCCATTTTCTGAAAGATAACTGTTCAGTTGAATAACCTCTTGAGTTTTACAATTATCCCATACTGTTCTATGTTTCTTTTGCTTTCTTGCTTCTTTTCTTTTCTTTACTTTATTCTTTTTACATGCCTTCTGTGACTGTTAAGAGATACTCTAAGACTTTTAATTTTGCTTCTTTTGATTTTAAAGCTTTTTTTTTTGTTTTTTTTTTTTGAATGGGTAGGCAGCTGGTGTTCTGTGACAAGAGCAGTAATTTTCTTTCTGATGAATAGTTTATTTGAGGAAAAATGCAATTCTGGTTGTCCCAAAACTATTAACAAATTTGGGTCAAATTCATGAAATAGTTTTGGCTGGAAAAACAACAACTTTGATATGTTACATTAGCAAAACTGCTGGATAAGGAATCAGCTACCTTTCATCTGTTGGTTTTGAAATTCTCTCAATTTTAATTTTCTGAATTTCCTCTTTCTGGGGGATGCTGAATGCACATCTCAGCAGAAGGCTTTAGTACGCATCATCTTGCACTCTGGGGCAGCGTTTTAGACAAGTCCCCAGACCCACTCTTGTACACAATACATTCTTGTTGACTCAGAGCATATCTAAATACTTAATGGAAAACCAATCTCCTTCAACAGGTGGGACTGAGGAAAACCCAGATCAAAATTAAGTACAACCAGGTGGCAGAGAGCTCCATATTGGAGGGGGAAATGTAAAGTGAAGATTCCTTGGTGAGGGAAAGATTGCATCCTGTTTAGTCACCCCAGGACCATTCTATAAAAACTCCTCCTGTAAGAGTTTTCAGACTTTAATCTTTGGCTTTCATTTGCCTTTTTGGACTATTTAATTGATAAAAACAAGTTCAATAATTTTGTTGAATGTCAGATTATTCCAAGGCTATTTATTGATTATGGACCTAGTTAGAGCACATTTCCTGCAGCATATAGGAATTGCTATGACTTAGCCCTTACGTGATAAATGTTTCTACTGATTAGTCGGCAGTCCATGTCTATCACAGGAGCAGACTGAAAAATACCCATAATGTCTTGGACCTGAGATTCATAAAATATAGTGTGTTAACATGACATAATTTGGCCTCCAAATGACAAACAATAACCTGTTTAGGCTGTTTTGGCTCATACCTTGTGTTTTCTTGGGATTTTCCATTTCCTCAATTAGATTTTTAAAAATTTCTGTTGTATCTGAAAAAGTCCAGCATCACCATCAGACAGGGTAGCATGTTTCTTTGTTCCTTGCTTGTTAATATCCAGACAAGACCATCAATTTTCTTACAGTTTCTAAAGTGTAAAGGGAAACAAATACCTTCTTCAGTACAGGACTTTAAAGATCCATGTTTTACTAATGAATATATTGGTTAAGTTGTAAGTTTGTTCTCATTCCTGGTTAACATATATTGCATCAGTCTGGCAGGAGCTTGGCATCTTCTGCTCCTTAGTTCTGTGACTATTTTTTTCTTTATATATCAGTACTAAAATTTTACTACAGTTAACTTCAGAATTATAATTATTTTCTTGCAAAATGTTAATAATATTATTCCGTTTCTTACAAATGCCTGATTATTTTTTTTTTTATATATTCCAGGTCTAGTGGCATGCTTCACATCAAGCAAACCAAAATATCAAATGACTGAGACACACTGTCCATCAGTTCTCTTGACTGTATCCATCCACACCATATTCTGGAAAATGGCATGCTCTGGTTGCGTTCATAGTGTGCAGACCTTGGCCTGAGCGTCCTCTGAGTCCTGTGAAGTGATCTTATGGCTAATGAGCATGTTTTTCCTTTCAAAGTACCTGAAATAACATATAGCTGTGCTGTGGAAGAGTGCTTGCTTTGTATCATGAAACCAGCATTTGTACTGCACACCCTGGGATGTAGCATGATGGCATGTAGGTGTGTGTAAGGATGCAAAGTCTGCCTGGAGAGTAGTGCATGACAGTGTAAGATAGAAGGAGAAAAACCTGAGGCATATAGTCTACAGAGGATGGTCCCTGACGTACTTGGTGACTAAGACTTAAAGTGTTCTCTTGCAGAGAGCTTTCGGCACAGGCCAAGCTATGCCAGCAGGTGTGCTAGCACTGAACTGGCAGGGAAGATGACTTCTCCAGTGCTGGAACTTGCTCTTTGTCCATGTCTTATATAGCAATAAGATGCAGCACTGGGTGCTAACAATATTATTGATAATTTTACATTTTATAACTTCTAGTCTCCCTCTCCCATTGTTATGACCTTCAAGGGTGCTGAAATCAGTCATGTTCTGGTACTGATTCTACTTGTTTCTTGAAACAACTTGAGGGTGTTGCTTTGCTTTAGGATGAAAATAATCTCAGCTGTGTTTCCAAGCATTGTTAGTTTCAGACATCAAGGAATTTGTCTGATGAGATACCTAAGCACTATATACAGATACACAAAACTATCTTTTGTCATTATTTTAATAGATTTTGTTGACTCTTTCATTTCTTTCAGGCCTTGACTCAACAGAGGTATATGCCTGGAATTAAAGAGGTGGATAGACCCATTCACCTTGATGGAGCTACTGAAGGTTTAAAGGTAAGTATGAACCTTATTAAACCAGAGCCTTAAATACACCTCCTGGTCAGTGAAGAGTGCTATAAACATGCAAAGTAGCCCTGTTCTGACTTGCAGATAGTTCTCTCTAACTCTGTCCAACCTCACAATGTATGTATAAATTTGGTTTTGTGTCTACAGTGTAGGTGCCAGTTTACCTCAGGATAATTTGGAGTGCTGTTCTCCCTGTCTAGTTAGTAAGGAGTTTAAATGTATGTCTTTGGGTGCAGACAGGCAATGCTGTCTCCACAGCAGTCAGCCATGGAGTTGGATGAGAAGTGAAATGGATTCTGAAGAGAACTGTAGCTGTGTCTGTACAGACCTGCGTGATGGCGGTTCAGTTTGGTAAGTTTGTACAGCACTTTGCTGAGAGCTGTGGACTTCCTGACGTAGGTCAGCACCAGTTTAGGGATTGCTGCACCACAACTGTTGTGTGGCATAGACATACTCATTGGCACTTCCGAGTCTGTTGTGTAGTGCACTTTTCTCCGTAGGCACCATGTTCCTGCATGGTGAACCTCTGCTCACATGCCCAGAGCAAACCTGGAGCCCCAGGGCAGGAACATCTCCATAGCCTCACTCCTTACACGGGTACCTGGCTAGGATGGTACTGGGTGTCTCCATTTCTGGGGAGTCCCCTCTTCTCCATTCTTACAGCAGAGACTCAATGACCAAGGTTAATGTGTTGTGGCAGCCAGTAACTCCTGTCCTCTGTTAACATCAAAGCCCAAGTGCCTGGAGCACTCTGCCAAGAACTGAAGACCCAGTTTCAGTGCTCTTCTCATCCTAAGGACATTTTGGCCCACAGAGCTGGGGATTTAGACAATGATGGAACTGAGCAAGTACATGTCAGTCTGGAAAGCTTTTTGAATACTTAAGCTATCAATCAAAAACTGTCAGACTGAGTTGTTCTGTCTTTTTCATAAATTTTCTCGCCTGATTTTATTTAGAATTTTGTATTACAGGTTTTTAATATTTATTTAGTAATTTATAGCATTGATTTGTCTCCAGGAAAAGATATCTTTGCCCTTTGGAGCAAAATATTTTGGTATATTTTCAGTGCCAAACAGTAGTGAAGAGAAACTGCTCAGAAATGTTTTCTTTCAATTACTTTTATCGGAATTTCCATTCTGCAAACAAGTAGAAATCAAAGATAATTTTCCGATTTCAAATGATTTTTCTTTCCAAAGAGTTTGGAACTTCCATGGGGTGGAAAGTCTCTTTTTTTAAGAAGTGACCCAAGCTGGGCTGAACAAACCATTCTCCTCGGCGGTGAACCCAAAGGGGGCTCAGATCCCCATGGCGCAACACACTGCACTGTGCTGTCCGCATGCAGGGCAGCCACAGCGGCTGATCGCTCCTTCAGTGATTTGTGGAGGAGCACCCTTTAGGATGAGAGGATAGGGTTTACATGCGTCCTATGTACAAACCATTTTAACAACAACTTTCTCCTGTGCATTTTTTTTTTACATCAAAGAGAATGATCAGGCCCTGGGAAGCACAATATTAACTTCTGCTTTTAATAAAAGGTAAATACAGAACTAAAATGCAAATTAAAAAAAGAGTCAAATCTGCCACAAATATTCTGAGATCTGGTAAACATTTCATTTCCGGGTTGTATAAAAATACAGCAGCTGACAAAGATGTTCATTATGGGAAAGACTGGCTGTGGAGGCCTGAGCAAAAATGTGAATGAAAGGTTTTTAGAACGACTCCCAGTATGAAAGCTTGTTGAATAAAACGAAATAGCATGGATGCCTCCACTGCGAAGCGAGATAAGCAGTGTGAGTGCATTCTTGTCCAGGTACCTGGATTTTTCCCTAATTGTTAAACAGTTGGGTTTTTTCCTGTCAGGTTTGGAAATAACCCTTGCCTTCAGAACTTTTAAGTCTAATGGGAATAATTCCCTTTTTTGCCTGTCTCCCAGACCTGAGTGGCAATGCTGTCATTCAGCATCCCCTGAAGACAGGCACAGGCACACTGGCCCTTGTGGAAGAGGGACAGCTGCATCCCTCTGGCATTGCTGTTTATATTCTACTTTACTGAAACAGTTCAGCTAAGTTGTGTCCATGAGAAAGGCCAAACATGCTGCTATGGAGCTAGGATTCACGCTAGCTTGGTACCCTGTGATGTGATGCACATTACAGCTGATCCAGCAAAGCAAATAAACAAGAGTGCAGATGACTGTACGTGGGCATCAGGCAGGGGAGCAGATCCACTGCAGCTTATGGGGCAACTTGTGCACTTAAAACACACATGGAGCCTATGTTTAGTGAACCGTGTCACATTCTCGTTACAGGCTGAAAATTCCAAAGTAAAACGTGTAGACAAGCCTGGTACGAGAGCCTATTTAAGCAAATTGTCTCCAAGTCCTGGAGCCATCTGTGATATAAAAGTGTACTGCATGGACTCCTTGAATAAAAGGATTCACTGGCGGGGTTTGCTGGAAATCTCAGAGATGCTTTTCATACAGCAGGCATATAGATCTTCCACATGATGAATCAGATTTACTAAGAATGTCTGCTGTTTGGAAGTGATTTCAGGCCTGAAGAATGTCTTACTGGAGGCCTGATTTGATCCGGGGAAGGGAGCAGGGGTCACATGCTGCTGGAGTAGGCTTGATGTTCTTTTGGGCTGACCTCTAGAAATAATAATCATAAGGAAGAACCAGTTCAAGGGCTGTAGGCTAGTACCACTTGGAAACTAATTACAGCTCTGGTTGTACACAGCACTTAAGTTTCCCTCGTAGGCTGCAGCACTGATTTAGTTGGTATGTTAATACGGAAGTCTAAATTAAATCAGGCTTGTGTCAGTGCTATCGAAGAGGCACATTCACTTAGCCCTGCAGTTTTATAAAATGCAAAGAAAGAAAACCATATGGCAGATTAGGTCAAATTGCTTTAAAATTGTGGCTGAGAGCCAAGGGAGAGAGAGTGAGCTTGAGAGAGCATTCACGTCTGTTTGAAATATGCCCACTTTCACTCTGCTGCTTTACATGCTTGGAAGTGGAGGGCTCATTTCCCTGTGAGCTGAAATGTATTAAATGCTCCACATGTCTTAAAGAAAGTAATGTTTCCAGTATTTGTGGAAGTTACAATGAAAACATTTTTTTTTAATTGGGATTGGATTTACTGCCGAAGACTAAATAAAAGAGCTTAGTGCAAGCCCAGGAGCATCAAAGGGGGAATGAACACGTGTAATAAGCAACAGTTAGTAGACAGTCCTGGTTATTATTACTGCACATATAGCACAACAGTGACTACAAGATTTATGCAGGAACTGAGATCATGCAGCACTGGAAATAAACATAATAATGATCCCTGCCCCAAAGAGCTTTCAATGTAGTTTTATTTTCTGAGCCATTAGAAGCTGCAATAAGGAAATGAAACAGAAAGGACAATAAATAAATGGCACTTTGAGAACCTCTTTAATTTTAATAACCTAGAAAGGTGTCCTAGCACTTTGTCATTCAGGATAAGGAGGAAAAATGAAAGATTGTATTTTCTTTGTAAGACTTTGGCTTTGCTCCACAGTTCCTCTGAGTCATTGCACCAGTTTTCTGTAAGCACTCCATGGATATCTGGGACTAGGACAAGGCAGGCTCCTGAGAAAGCAATAATCTGCAATACATATCAGCGAATGAGAACTGAAATTCACGGTGATCACAGAGAGCACCTGGGTCCTCAGCAGTGCTCAGTGCAGTGATCAGAGGTACCCTCCAAGTTGTCAGAACAGCTTTCTTCACATCACCAGGATCCTCTGAATGAGGACACTTCTCCTCTCTATCCTGCAGGTCCTAAACCCTTCTTAGAGGAGTGTCAAGTTAGAAGGTTCAGAAGCAGCAGCTTCAGGGGGTTGCAAGTCCAGATCTGTGTAGGGCCTCTGAATTTTTTTTTCCTGAAGCCTCATCTCCTCTAACTGCAGTCAGGACTGTCCAGACAGTGGCCAAGAGGACCATTGCACCTGCCCCTGAACACTGAGGGTCCTCCTGTGCCAGCTCAGTGGGTCACTCCACCAGCTGCCACCCTACTGTCATGACACTGTGGCCAGCCTACAAGATACCCCCAAACCAGCATCCAGCTCTCTGCTCTGAGCTTCAAAAAATCTTGGTCTGACTGCTGAAAATGCTTTCAGAGGCCTCCGCCTTGTGCGCGGGGCTGTGCTGCACCGTGTTACTAGCGTGGGGTACCCAGCAGATACTGCTCTGGTTTCCATGGAAACTCTCTCTGTGCATTTATAGTCTCTTTCTTACAGCCTTCATTAGATTTAACATTCAAAGAGACATTGATTAAAACATGACATTCCTAACACACCGAAAAATCCATTTTGTACAAAACCCTATTATGTGGCATAGACAAACTGGTTGATGGCCAAATTAGTTAACAGAAATTTCAAATGACATTGGAACAGACCACAAAAGGATGAATTCATATGAAGTTAAATGTCTAAGTGAGCCTCTCACAAACTTAGCAATGCAGACTGGAGAAATGTGGTACATGGGTGTATCAGGGACATCTCATGTAAAATCTGTCTGCTGAATCCAAATTTAACCTGAAGTGACCTCATTTAAACCTTTCCCAGGAGTGATCTTAAAAAGTATTGAGGTACTGTTGAACCAAGATGTTTTTCTATCCAGGGAGGCAGCAGTAGTATCTTGGAGGACAATGGGTGTCTCTTTCCCCTCGCTAATTCCCATCCCTCAGCCAGCTGGATCTTGCTGGGGACTAGGACTTGTAGATGGTGGACCTTAGTCTGTGATGGAAACAGCAGTGCAAAAAGGCTCTGAGTTTCCAGCTATGATCCCCACCCCCACCCCACCCCCCTCGAAAATCTCTTTGTCCACCAGCTGCTATCCCAGCACTTTCTGCTCTTCACTTATCATCCTACAATACGAGAACTGTATTCCTTTCTCACTCCTACCTTCGGGCTGAAGTTCTCCACTGATCATCTCCCTGATCCCAGGCTCTGCTCCACAGCAGAGCTTGGCTGGGGAAGGGGAGAAGGGCAGCACAGAACCCACAGAGGCAACAGTGCCCTAGTGTAGGAGGTGGACAGAGGTGTGGGTCAGGGCAATCAGGTAGCACAGAATGAGGGATACAACTAGCATCATGAGCACCACAGCTGAAATAGTAACTAATAAAATGTGGCATTTTGATACAGTACATACTTATAAGAGCAAAACTATCATGGTACCAGTGCACTGCTCATTCCCAGTTCTGCCCCCTAATGATACTCATTTCCATCTACCTCCTGCTTCTGACTCACTCAACACCTAATTACAGGGGAGAAATACCTGGATTTCAGGGAATCGTAAAACCAGCTCCCACCCAAGGTGATGCATCTGCACAGCCTTTCAAGCAGAACAGAGTCATGGGTCTGGCTGGACATGGAGGGGTCATCTAGCCTGCTGTTCCTCAACTCTTTTTAACCCTACTTCCAGATAACCTTTTTGAAATTATGCCAAGGATCATCAGTACAGTGTTGCCATGATAGTTTTCATTTATATCCAGATAAAATTCAGCTACATTGGGAAAAGTCTACAATGACTTTTATTTTTCCCCATTTTGTTTTCTTGCTTGCATGCCTGGAAATATATGTGTGTGCATTTATATTTAAAAGCTTTTGAAGTGGTTTCAAAACAATCGTGAAATCACCTTGTGATGTCTTACAGATCACCAAATGGTCCACAGATCACAGCTTGAGAAACATTCATCAACATTTTATGTCTATATTGGGAGGGGATGAATTGCACCTTAAGGCTATCTCCACACTAACAAATTAAACATGGCCAGGAAACAGTACTGGGCACTGGAGTTCAATCATCCCTACCAAAAAATTGCTAAAGCAGTTTCTGGCACAGCTTTGGCCTGCACCAGCCATTGCTTTACCGAATAACTGCTGGGCACAGCTCAGAGGTCAGCACGGGTGAGGACCATTCCCAAAATGAATTTTCTGCTTGGCCACTCTGTTTTGGAGGGTAAGAGAAACTGCAAGCATGGACCTACTCAGAATAACCCAGTCTGGCCTCAGTGCAAGGGAATAAGCCTGGTACCATTTGTTTTACTCATATGTATTTTAGTCGACGCAGCAGATACTTAAATGTGATCAGATGAAATACTGTCTGTCTGTCCTCCATCTCAGAAGGTGTCACGACATTTTATTCTGTCACCTGTCACTACAGAATCAGAATATTTCCTGATAACTCAGTAGGTGTGATAGAGTCTCCACTAGGTTTCATGGTTTCTAGGATCAAACTGGCATAGTGTTTTCATTAGGCATTGCCTTCCCTTTAATAGGTTTAATTAAGTGCTTCTTTCATGAGATTTAGGAGTTGAAAGGTGTAACAGAAAAGCTAGTATCACCTTTATGGAAATTCATTTGCTTTCATTTTAGATCTCTAGAAATAAGTGTTACAGTCTAGGTTAGTAATAAAGGCTTTCACTGTACTTACAGACTGTGATAATCTCCAAAGGGTGATTCTTCCCAGACAAAGCAGACATTTGGGAGATGTGGAATTACTCTAGGGAGGATTTACAGGCACTTCCCATGGTCATAAAAAGACATGAGACCAAATCTTAAGGTGAAATAAATTTCAATCACGTAGTATATATTTCAAACCAAAATAGTGAAAAAGAGTTTCAGAAAGGAAGTGAATAACTGAAACAGAACAGACTATTTAGGAAGGCAATGCTATCAAGGCTAGAGTGATTTCCCCCATAGTTTTCTTTGAATTAAGCTAAAAGCTGTACGACTGTATCTCCATAGCAATGAAAGATAACCTTATCTAAAAGACTGAGAAACAATGGGTTTGAATCTTGACTGTGCTTCAGCATTCTACATAAAAATATACATTTACTTCCTCCTATACTTTGTGTGATTCGTTCTTTCAAGCATTAGTTGTTTACAGCAAGGAGTCTGCCAATGTATTTGTTCAGTGAACGGTGCAATAGTGTCTCCATGGTCTGTTGTTCCTCTAGGTGCTACCATAAATAGCTAGAAGTAAATAATAACCTGTGTCTTTTCTCTCTCTGTTTTGCCTAGCTAATGATGCAGTTGCTCCTTAACTTGGATATTTCCTTAGAAGGATTTTCTATGATCATACAAAGACACAGGGGGAAAAAAAGTAAGTCTGTAACTTAATACTTGCTCAGATTTCCATTTGCTCCCGAATCACTGTTTTATATCTTGAATACATCTCCTGCGTTGCCTTTATTTTGTAATTGAGCAGAAAATGAGATTTATCCAATTGCCAGATTAGTCCTGTGTGTAGCATAAATACAGTTCAAGAGCCTTTATCAAGTTTTGGAGCAGTTTATCTCAGAGAGTTCAAATGGGTTACCATTCATTATGTTGCAGCTGTATTCTCCCAGAATACAAAGGACTCATGAGTTTCAGTACAAACCCACACATGATCTTTCTTGGTAAAGAAAACCCCACTTTCTGTTGATATTTTCCGATGGAACTGAATGAGGAAAAGAAAACAGGACTTGGGCAGATGGTGGGGAGAGGCTGAATGCTGCTTATTCTGCTTCAGAACATCCACCAGTCTCACTGCTGTGAGCAGTCCTCACTGAAAAAAATGGTGTTTCTGTGCTATTCTTCAAACAAAACTTTTAAAATTTTAGAATTCTTGATCTAGCCTGTGAAAATGCCAAAACCCAAGCTACACCTTGAGCCATTGTAAGCCTTCTCATCCATGGCTATGTTCAGCAGCTGGAGGCTGGGCTGCCTCACCATGAAGAAGTGGAGCAGAGACCACCACAGCCAAGAACAGACACTCCCAATATAAGGGGACAAGTCCAGAGAGGTGCTGAATGCCCTGTTGAGTTCAGCGGGAGCCAAGATCATTCAGCATCTCAGCTGAACAAGTCCTAGGAACTTGACACGTGCAGCTTTTGTTTTGCACAGCACCCAAAAGCATTTAGTCTTGTTCCTTTCAGCAGGACTTCACGCATGAGCAAGCTCTGCTCAAGACAGGAGGGTTGTGAAAATGGGCTCAGCTGTGAAGTACTGACTCTGTTATTGCGATGAATGTCACCGGTGGGAAATCATTGTCGTAGGAGTCTGTAAGCCATGTCCCTCCATTATATCTGGTTTGAATATATTTGAATAAATTTAGGAAGCAATTCATTTCATCAGGAGACAGTACAACATAGAAAATAAACAATAACACTATGCTTTGCAGACATATTAATTGTACTCAAAGACTGAAGTGAAACATGAGGATTTCCAGTCCTAGCAATGCTGAGTTGTTTCCACTTTCACAGGGCCAGCCCATGGGTGTGAAGGCGATGAACATACTGTGTTCAACCCAGCACACACCTCTTTCGCCCCAGTTTTTCTCTGAGAGCAATTGCTTGCTTTTTCTTTTTGCATTCCCACTCTTTCTTTCATGCCTGCTGTACACTGTCAATGAGGTACTTGACCTCTCTTTGAGGGTCCAGGTATATTCACTTTCCTGTGCAGCTGGTGCCAATGCTGCTTCATGGATCACTTGACAGGGGAAATCCTGAGAGCCAGCCAGCTGGCACTGTCTTTGCCAAACCTAAAAATGTTGTTGTCTCAAACTTTTTAGCCCCCACCTGGAGACTCATAAATCCTACGTTCTTGTCCAGGCTAAGATAGCATGTGTAACAACATGCAGTGTGCCTGATTTTGCTGGCAAGCAAAGGGGTGAGTGCTTTCCAGGGAAGTGTGCCACAGACGTAAAAGGCTGTGCACAATGTATTTTCACTGAAGCAACCTGGACTTACCAGTAACGTTTCAGTCTGAACTATTTTTGCATATGGTTGTTATAAGAGAAGATTTACTCTAAAAGAAAGAGATTTGTGAAAAGAAAATGTTGTTCTTCTGTTTATTTCAGCCTGTTTGTTTCCTGAATTTGGCAGCATTTTCCATATAGTCAGCAATGTAGTTTCCTAAGTGCTGGCAGAATATTTTACCCTATTGTCTGTTTGAGTCTTTCACACAGAAACAGGAAAGAGAAATATTTTTTTTTTTAGTTTTTCAAAGCTTGTGAAATACAAACAACAAATTATTGTTGTTATTCTTGTCCTTCCTCCTTTCCATCCTATAGCTTATTACATTTTTGTCACAGTACATCTGCAGACTTTGTCTACATTTTATCCGCCATGTTGATATAGCTGTCTAGGTGAAACTATGCTGGTATAATCCTCAGTGTAAACAGCTTTGCTCTGCTTGAAGCACAGCTTTTCAATTTAACTTAAACCTCTTCTTAAGAGGCATAAACAGACCAAAAAAGCCACTCTGATATTGGATTAAGACTGATCAGTTTGAAGTTTATTTGTATCCTTCCCTCAAAACCTTTTGCATATAGACCAGACCATATCTGAAGCTGTTTTGAGAGAAACTGTGTAAGCTTATACCATGTTCTTTGGGCAAGTATAAGCTTGCCTTTGTCCACTTCCAGACTGAGAAGAAACTGCCTGACCATATTATGTGATGTTTAGCCCAAGCTAATAAACCTTGTTGAGGCCCAGCACTTAACTGGTTGTAAGCGTGAAAGCAGATATGTCTTTTTGTTATTCCACTTGGAGTAGACACAATGAATTAATGTTGTTCAAAGTATAAAATGTAGACGTATCTGAAATATCTTTAATTGTATCATAGGCTGCTATAACAATTCTTCACATGTTCTTTAAAGGAACATCATCAGACCAGACAAGTCTATCAGTTATGGCAGAAGATCCTTATGTCTAGCAATAATTTATAGCTACAGCTCTTCGGATGTTGACCTACTAGAAATCAGGGACAAAAAGCCACTGCATACAAGTACAGAACTCTATACTGTACCTGATTTGAGCTCAGTGCATGTGGGATGCTTCTTGGATTTGCTATGCTGAAGTGCGCCTGGTAAGTCCAGCATCAAATACAACAGGTCTGATGCTTTTGAAGTAGATAATGTTGTAATTCATGCTGCACAGAGCTACTTCTGGGATGCTGGCAACTTTGGGCAACTGAGTGAAAAGTACCAGCTCTAACTTCTGCCCACTGTTCACTCTTACTTTGCTCAAGTGTAAATGACTATATAAACTTATAAACAGTTCTGCTGGCCAGATTCACCAGCAAACTGTGCCTACTTTGTACTGTCCTGGAATAAAACTATATAGCACACACCCATGAAAACTGAGGTACAGTTCTGTTTAATGGTGAAAAAAGATCCAGAAAACAAAGGAGAACTTTATTAATATATACACACACATATATATATATATATAAAAATATAAATAGCATCCTTTGTATCCTTGTAAAATGAATTCCCCATTTCTTTTTCTCCAATTACTTCTTAAGCTACCACATATTTTTCCTTTTTTTTCT
Source organism: Sula dactylatra (assembly GCA_013389905.1). Classification (NCBI taxonomy): domain Eukaryota; kingdom Metazoa; phylum Chordata; class Aves; order Suliformes; family Sulidae; genus Sula; species Sula dactylatra. The sequence continues at coordinate 49,920 of WEKW01004049.1, forward strand.
GAAAGCGGCAGGACATTTTTTCAGCAACTAGGTAGCAGTTAACATCAGGTCTTCTTGACAGACCTGCAAGGAACAGCTACTGTCTGTTTTCTGCCTCCTGCAAACCTACTTAATTACAAGTGGCTTATCTGTGGCTTTCCTTTGACATCCCTGTTAGAGTGGGACAACATTCTTGCAAGAGAAGTGGACCACTGAAAATATTCCAAACATTAAAGACTGAAGAATTTTCATTTGTCCTCACTCAAGCCTAGCAGAGATTTGAACACGTAAGTTAAAATGTATTCAAGATCACAGCTTCTCTGCATGTGACAAAGATTGGAAATTGAAACACAAACAATGCCTAGCTGTAAACATAAACATACATTTATACATACGATACTTGAAAATCTCTATATATGTATATTGATATAAATGTGTGTGTGTATAATCTTGAATATGGGTTGTAGTTAGAAATGAAACTGGCTTTTGTAGTTGTGCTTGGAGCTGGCTAGTTAATTCAGTGTGTTATGGTACCATGCTTCTATGAAAGGTCTTTTCTCCAACACTGCTATCTTGCCAGTGCGCATACTGTTTAGCCTTGGTGCCTTAGAAGAAGTATGTCCTCAAGTGGATTCCTTGTCCTGTGCACAGCAAAGAAGCATTTTTCAGTTATATCAAGGCTGCTTCTTCAGCTGGGATTTAACAAACAGGCACATTCTCCCCAAGCCTGGGTGACTAACCTGATTTGCAACCTATACCTTGCATTGTATGTCAGGAGAATTCTCCTTCAGAGATCTGCTCCTGCTTTCATTGCTAGGAAACTTTCACTAATTTCAACATGACTGGGTTCTCTTTTCAGTCCTGTGAAATAACTAAAATGAGAATAAAGTAGCTTACTGCTGAAGTGTAATTATTGTATCTATGACAAACTTTTTGTAGTCTAATGACCTGGCATACCATATTTTGGGCCTTGAAATAAAAACAAAGATCAGGTTTTTTTAACACATTATCTAATAGGGAACAGAGATATGATGGATTTTAGGCACCAGTAATGTGGAGAGGTAACAACCTTTAATTAGGTCTCCCTTTGTTCACCTCATGTCTAACGAAGCAGCAAATTCACAGTTCAGTAGCAAATGAGAGGTAATCAAAGGAAAAAATACTCATTTGTTTAACTTGTGCTCATGTCTTTTTCAGATTAAAATCTTTTATTATTGCTTGCTTTTCACTTCTTTCACGGGAAGAAGAATAGAACTTGTAGATAAAAAAGCCCCAAAACAAGTATTCAGAACTGGCACCCTGTCAAAAGTTTCAGATTGAGAAAATCTCATATAAAATGTTGGAACCTCTTTGGTCTCCAGTTTCTGTGAGAAAAAGAAAGGGTCATTACCTTCTACCCTTACAAATCAACTGTTTGATTCTCATAAGACAACTGGTTTGTATGCCATGTCCAGTGCAAGGTGACATAAAGAGGCAACACCTCTTCACATGGCCAAGTGTAATCTCTGCATGTTAGGGACCCAGCTGATAGAAAGTGTAGGTGGCACTGTTAGGAGAAAGTAAGTTATTACCTTCTCCCTCAGGAAAGACAACTTTCACGCATCCTGGAAACATCCAGATGCTTTGAAGGCCCTCTCAGGATGACACCAGCAAGCCTACAAGAGCACTGCATATGGCATTCAAACCATTCTGGAGATTTCTTGGCATTCAGGTGGTACTAAAGTGAGCTACAAACTGACTTTTTCCCTATTCTAAGGCTGCCCCTAACTATAACTGCAGATTTGGATGAAGGGTTTTCACAGCTTTGCACATGTTTCAGCAACCTGTTCTTTCAGTTACTGATTCTTACTAAATATGCCCATTCAGGTTCTCTGTAAAAAATAAAAAGAATGTTATTTAGAATATTCTTATGTATACCTCAATAGCTAAAACTCACATGAATTTTCAACTTTGGGATGCTGTACTTAACCCTCTTGATGTTTGGTAAATAGCCTGCTAAACTATGTATTTGTGTATGCAAACCCATGGTAAATCATGTTAAATCTGCGGAGTGTTTATGATGGTATAACTGAAAGCAAAATCTATTTCTTTGTGTAAGTAATATTATTAAAAGAAAAATAAAGAAAATCTCTTAGAAATTGCTTTCTAGCTCAAAATATCTACTGCAGAGTTGCTTCTTGTCTGGTAATGTAAGGTTCAGGGTATAATGGAAATTAATGGGAAGAAAAACAGAACAGTGACAATTGTTTTACAGGAGCTGTTTTCAAAATAGTTCTTATTATGTGCATCACCTGTACAAACTGTTGTTTTGAGCCAGCTCTGCAGATCTTTAAGTGGTGATTGTACAGTTTTCTGAGCTCCATAGGTCTTTTGCAGCATAAATATTCTTTCTTAGGGACAAAACATGTGCCTGTGCTCTTCTTGGCTTATTAGGCTTATGTCTTGACTGGGGAAAAATATTCAGTGATGGCATCACTTAAATACCGTAGGCTGTAGAGCTTCAAAAAGAGAATTCATTCACAGTACATGACACAGATTTGTAACCTTCCTTATGCCCTTTTTATGGAAATGAAATGCAAGACTCACTTAAAATAATTAACACTAGAAAGTGAGGGTTGACTTCTGGTTAAGAGGAATGTGTTGTTTCAGCCCTGTCTTTTTTCTTCTGTTTCAGGACCTCTTAGATTTACATTTATATTGTTGTAAGTGTTATACTTAAGCTGTACTGTTTGTGGCCTTGTTTCCTAAAGCTGGACATTATCTTCAAAAAAGATAAAAAATAGAGCTGAGATTGCTAAGGATTGCAGCTTGAGAGACATGTTTCCCCACAATATTAACTGAATTGAAGCTCTGAGTACAGAAGTGTGTAACTGAATTTGGGGAAATTGCATATATATTCTCCCCCTCAGTCTTCCCTCAATGACCCTTAAAATATTCCCTCAAGACTTAATTCTCTCTGCCATGAGGGACAAGGGCTTGCACTGCCACTGCTATCAGGGAAATGGAGTTATGTTTAAGCTCACTGAGCGCGCAGGTGAGAACCAAAAGACCTCTGAAAGCATCTGCTGTATGTATGGCATCGGTGCATTTGAAAACAAGCCACTGCATTAATGACCTTCACTGAGTGAACCCCTCGTTGCCCAGGCCAATGGGCATAAATTTTCATTAGTGTGGTGGTACCCATGGACAATGAGGAGCGTTCATTTCCTGGCATTGTGAAAGGATATCACCAACATCAGTTTGAGCAGGCTGTGATATCTTCAAATATTAATCTAGGCCTTGGAGAAAAAAGAAATGTTTAAGAAAATACATATACCACAAAGAAAATTCCCCCTCCAACAACAGTAGTTGGTTTAGTTTGTTTTTGTGCCACAATCTAAAAGGAAATACCCACCACCACCACCACCACCACCCAGCAAACACAAACTGAGCTTGATTTTCTGTTGCATTTTATGTCCTTTGTGCTGCTTCGGGGCAGGGTTTTATTGTAAGAAACTAATGAAACAATACTTTTGTAGAAGGTAACTTCCAACTGCTACAACCTGCCTGACCCATCAATCTGGGTGTAAGGAATGGGGTGAGCAAGGCAGGAAATGACAGAACTCCTGCTGCTTTTCAGAGACACAAAAAAGACACTTGAACAGAGTAATATAAAATGGACAGTCCGTAGCTAACATTCCCATGTCCCTTTTGCATCCCAGGTACAATGGAGCCAATTCAGTGCCACAGTTCATCCTGTAGTGAACATAAATAAATAATAAATTTGGAATTTACAAATTCCTGGAATAAACAAGGTCCATCTTATTTATAAAATATTTGAGGATACTTTAAAGTGAAAGTGTGACATGAGGGTAAAGAGCAGAATCTGTCTCATCCTGTATATATGGATAAGTGTAAAGATAAATTGGAGGACAGACAGTGCTGGTCTTTACCAACATTAGATGACTAGTGTATAAAGATTTCTTTCTTCTGGCCAGCAGAAGAAGATCCAGTGAAGACCGGAAAAGCCAATGACAGAGGGCTCCATAAGCCACTGCTGAGTGCTCTTCCTGCACCCAGGTACTTCTCTGGAATGCTTTTTCCCCATCCACAAAGCCAGCTTCAGTAATCCCTCTTCCCATCAGCCCTCCACAAGGGTAGCAGTATAGACATGCAGCCTAGCCCCAAATAACATTACTAGCACAGCTTACTGTAGGTGATAACAAAATCATCTAGCCTTAGACAAATAGTTACACCAGACTGATTTTCCTAGCTCGTACACCCAAACTACAACCTTTTCCCCTACAACTGAGACAAAATTGCTTTGAAAGAGTAATATGACCTGGAAGGGTTAGCTATTTTATGAACTGCAGCTTACTTTGTCACACCTCCAGCTCTGCAATACGATTGTCATACCAGGCACTGTCTTAATAAGTAGAGTTTGAAATGTGAGGTTTCTTGTAGGCCAGGTGTGTAGCAAAAGAGATGTTTGCCCTAGAGACAAATCTGAGGAGGGAAAGGGAAAAACTCAATGAAGCAGATTCATTTTCTTATGAATAAGCAATTTTAAAAGTCATTTGTTAATTAATGCAATGAAAAAAATAATTTTTAAATCTGGTTGTTTCTTATTTCAACCTCTTATACAATTAAAAAGGTAAAAATAGTAATTATATGGATATTTCATTTCTTAACTAAAAATATGCAGCTCATGCCAATCATCCATATCTGTTTAACTCTTGATAGTGCAAGCCACGTCTAACAGCCATTTGTAACCGAGCTGTCTTTATTGCAGTTTCACATACATTGTCATGGAATTAGCCAAGCTGTAGAATTTCCTGACTTCAAGCTCAGCAATTAAAGACCCAGGCTTTACCAGAATGTACTCAGCTTCTGAATTTAAAAGGTATTGACTTTTATTGCAGAAATAAATGTTTGATTCCATCAACACCATTTTTTGCTTAGAAATCTCTTGTCCTAATACTGACCCAGTGTGACCCCAGGTAGCTCACAGTTTTGATAATGCCATAAATGGAGTTTAGCACATCTACTGGCACAGGGGGTCACAATAAAAGTGCTGCCAGGCCCTTTTAGAGAGCTATCCACACAACACAGTGTCATTTTAGTGTGTGTCCAAAAGCAGTATGTGGTGGCAGTAAATACACAAATACCTTTTTTACTGAAATAAAACCTGAAAAGCTGATATCAGTTTCTACGAATTAAGCTTGCAAGGAAAACCTCTTGGTGGGTTCATTTCACGAAACCTGCTTACAGAGAAAGGACATTGATCGTATCTCCCCAAACCAAGAGTGCGTGTTTCCATGTAAACTCTTAACATATCAAAAGTACATCGTGCTACATAAACACGGGGTCATGTGGTCAGCCATTAACTTAAATGAAATGAGTTACAGAAAGGTGTGACTCTGAGTTCATAAGCAAAACGCCTTTCCTTTCATCATCACTAATGTAATAACGCAACTATCCACTTTTTTAAAAATACAGAAAAGGAAAAAACCACACACATCTGAGGCATCAGGAAATGATTCATCTCGTAAAATATTTAATCTCCACACATCAAAGTATTACTTGCATGCATTGCACTCCTTGTCTTCTCCAGTCATTTACACTCTGCTAAAACTGACATTTAGAAAATAACTAACCTCTGTTATCCAGCTACAGGCACTTCACTAATCATGAAAGAAGGAAGTTCACTAAGATTGAAATTACTGAGACCGGGAGTGATACATGTGACAGGAAGTTTATTAAAGACCAAGAACAAAGTTTCCTTCACTCAGCTGCAATGCAGATCTCTTATCTGTGGTACAAATCTCACTTTCTTTCCAAATGTCTCTACATTTGTATGATGTGAAGATACCTTGCTTTTTAATGTCCTAGTGATATTAGCAGGAATCCCATGAACACAACGTAAGCATGACACGAGTTTCAAATTTGAGACAATTCATACTTCTTCCTTCAAGTGAGTCTTATACGAGCAAGAAAAGTAAGAAAATGCATGCTATCCTTTTGCAACTTTACCTTTTTTAAAGCGGCAAGTTTTATGTCATGAATAACGTCTCAGCCTTTCCACTGGACGCTTTTATATTACATTAGGTTTACTTCGGTAATGCAAATAAATCCCATCTCTAGCATTATTCACACTTGGATTCTTGCTCTATGGCTTGGCATTTATTTTGAAGTGGATGCATTTCAGTTCCTCTACTGCTTGTTAACATCTTCATTTGGGGAAAACTGTTTTCACTAGACTTGTCCTTTGCAGAGGCAGGTCTATCTGTCACAATAAGCTTGCTTTGACAGCATTTAGCATGAAGGGTTTAATGTTTAACTATGGATCTGCCTGTGCTTTAGTTCTCATGATCTAGTTTTATTATTTCTCTTCCTAATAGGAGTCCTTGTCATTTGCAAGATAACTGCTTATGAAATTTTTTTTCCTCAGAAGCAGTTTTAATAGATCAAAATTTTTTTTCCTGTACTTGGTTTATCTTTCTACTCTTACTCTCCCTAGACTGGACTATGTACCTCAGGGTCTGCCATAAGAAACCCAGTAATACTTCTTTGTATCACTGCTTGATTAAAAAAGACTTGGAAAGCACCGTAATAATATAGAAAGTAAATTTAGGAACCTAAATAAATTGAAAAGTATAAAAGATTANGAAAAGTATAAAAGATTATTTGACATTCAAAGTCAGCTGACATTCTATAAAGCAATGTTGCTGTTTCAATCAGGACTATACAATTTTTTTTTTTTAAATTCATATTAGTCTTCATTATCCTGTTATTTGTGGATAAGACATGATAAGAAGTCTGCTAGTGATCATATGTCTAATATTCAATATTTTATTCTCATAGATTGAAGGAGAAGAATTTTCAGACTGAGCTACTTGACTTAAATAACATCCCTAGTTATAGGTTATCTAGTGTGACGACAGCTTCAGTCTACTTGCTGCCTGTCGGAATACACTCCTGACTAGCTGCAGATTATTCTATGCTCTGCATTATGCTAAAGCAGAAGAGCTACCTAATTTTCCCCTCCTTCTTTCCCTCCACAGCTATCCTATCTATATAAAAATGATGGGAAAATGATGACCCAGTTGCAGTCTTCACATGTTGTGACCAGCAATGCTGGTAGAAAGAAATCCAGAGTATGGAACCTATTGACAGAGGGTACAATTTGTTTTGTAATACGGCCAATTTGCTGTCAGCCTTTGCATTAGGAATCTGTTTATGAATATCTGGGTATAGTTGCCTGCTTGTCAGAAACTAAAAATAATTGCTTTAAGAGAGGGAACTGAATTTGCAAAT
>WEKW01004049.1:57217-77887 GCA_013389905.1 Sula dactylatra
AATTGAAAAGTATAAAAGATTATTTGACATTCAAAGTCAGCTGACATTCTATAAAGCAATGTTGCTGTTTCAATCAGGACTATACAATTTTTTTTTTTTAAATTCATATTAGTCTTCATTATCCTGTTATTTGTGGATAAGACATGATAAGAAGTCTGCTAGTGATCATATGTCTAATATTCAATATTTTATTCTCATAGATTGAAGGAGAAGAATTTTCAGACTGAGCTACTTGACTTAAATAACATCCCTAGTTACAGGTTATCTAGTGTGACGACAGCTTCAGTCTACTTGCTGCCTGTCGGAATACACTCCTGACTAGCTGCAGATTATTCTATGCTCTGCATTATGCTAAAGCAGAAGAGCTACCTAATTTTCCCCTCCTNAAAAATGATGGGAAAATGATGACCCAGTTGCAGTCTTCACATGTTGTGACCAGCAATGCTGGTAGAAAGAAATCCAGAGTATGGAACCTATTGACAGAGGGTACAATTTGTTTTGTAATACGGCCAATTTGCTGTCAGCCTTTGCATTAGGAATCTGTTTATGAATATCTGGGTATAGTTGCCTGCTTGTCAGAAACTAAAAATAATTGCTTTAAGAGAGGGAACTGAATTTGCAAATATTTCTCTTTGACATCTGTGGTCTCGGATGATAATCTAGCCAAATGGGGACTGTCAATCACTATTTGAAAAGATCCAGAAAATAGTAGAGTTCAAACAACTCCTTTTTTTCCTTCTGAAAAGCAGTATCATAGCTGGCTAAGTAAAATCTACACTGGAGGAGAGGGGAGGGGAAGAGAGAGCATGTGCTTGTGTTGTAACATGACTCCTTACTCATCAGATGGCACCCACCATCATCATCACAACCACAGCTTTTCAGTGTGCTGGAATAAAGTAATTATCCCACTGACAACTCAGGTCTTAATCCCTATTTGTAAGCATTTGTCATGAGCCTTGGTCAGCCAGTTTTTAAGGATTGCCATGAATTATATATTGCTCCCTTTTTAAGACTGCCTAAATAAGGACAATTACAATGCCCTGGAATGGGTTTCAATAAACACATTTGTGTTTGCTGCTGCCAGACAATGCGAATAGGACAAAGCTTTTTACAGTGCTGATTGCAAATTAGAGTTCTAATACTCAGTTCTTCTAGAGATGAAGACTATTCAATGCCCATGACAATATGCAAGGAGAGATCCTCACCGTGATATGAATCAATGGAGCCACGCTTTTAAAAGGGTAAGACACTGGCCCTGGAGAATTTATTGACTTCAGTAGAGTGCATCCAACTTCACATCTCCCTTCATTCTTCCAGTCTGAATGTGCATTACATACACTTATGGGAGAGCAAATGAAAGCTAGGCTTCATCCCCCTTATCTCTCAGCACTTAACTGGGATGTTGTTAGGACCCTGTCTGCCCTTCATCTATCCTCAGTAAGGAAGCAGGGGATATTTGTCCCTCAAAGACCTGGGCAGGTGGTACAAAGGGCAGAATCAGCAGTAATGGATAAAATTAAAGCAGAATTATTTTTTTTAAGAAGAGGGAAAAACAGTCTTGCAGTATAATTTACTGTGGAACATATATACCTGACGGTGTGATGACTATGTGATATTATCCAGCAGTTGATATTGCACTCATATCATGATTCAGGGCCCTTGGCAAAGGAAAAAAAATCTCATACTGAAGTAACTAAATTAAACAGCCAAAATCCCTCGTTTTTGTAGTACCTGCTCAGAGTGCACTGTACTATATGGTTTAATGAATCAGTGAGGCAGTTTTCTTCATGGTATTCATTGATATTTCATATATAGCTTCAGGAAACTCCTTCAGAAAAAGAGCTGTTTTCTCCCTTCTCCACATTGTTTTGCAAATTAACAGCTTGAGCTAGATTCATTGCTGGTGAAATTTTGTTCATCTCCGTTGCGTTAAATGGAATTACAGCACAAAGGAACTGGCTTAGGGGCTTTACAGTCTAGATCTTCAGGAATCTTTCCACATAGTGCATGCTTTCCATGTGTTTTACACACATTTTTGGACACCTGGAAGACACAAGCTGCAGGTAGAGGTAATACAGCACATTAAAGTTATATTAGTTATTTAGGCATTACTTCCAACAAATCATAAATACTCAGAAACAAAGGCTGTATTCTGTATTTATGCACTAATTTTGCATGATTGTTTCAGTGATAAAAGTACCATTGCTTTTCTGATTGCCTACACAAGCAACCTCTGTGACAGTAAGTACTTTGAGTGAAAAAATATTCTAGTATATAAAAGCAGTAACAGTTAAATACAAAAGAAGCAAATATCTTAACATTCCTTTCCATTCTAACTTTTTTTCAGGTTGGAACAGGTTCTTCCTATTCACCTCTTAGCCGTTGTCAAGGGCAAGTGTACTTTTCATTCAGTATCAGGTAACATGAAGGTATTTACATGTTTTTATCCAGTCAGCTTTGATAAACAGACTGTTTCATGGTGTTCTCTTCAGTCCTTGAATATTATTACAATTCTTTTCTTAACTGCTTCCAATTGTTCACCAACTCTTTAGCAAATGTGAACATCAAAAGCATACATATATTATTTTTTTCCTCAAGGGGAAAAGAAATGGGTGGGTAGTTATACCTAATGAGCAGGGTCACTTGCAAAGATAAAATCAATTGCCCATATTCCCTGGTTATCTATCCACATATCTTTCTAAAAGTTCATGTTTAACTGTATGTTAGTTATGGTTTATAAATCCATATCATGCTTCCCGTTATATGACTCTCCCTGAGCTCCAAATCTCTCCCCCGTTCCAAGGTTCACTTCGAATTCCCCACTCCCAGATGATTTTATCCTTATTCATTATTTATTTTGTTAATTTTTGTACTATGAATGTAAGCTGCATAGGGCTATTGATGGACCGAGGCAAGACACAAGGCTTGAGGGAGAGCCTAGAGTTGAAGGCAATGTTCAGTTTATCATTCTACGTGACAGGCAAAGATGGTAGAGATAAGGAAATGTGGTAGCTGTGAGGACACATTTGTTAGAAGTGGTGATGGCAGGCAGGGAAATATGTTTCACTTCATCCATGCTGAATTTGATTTGTTAGATGAGTATACATTAAAAGATGTCAGAGAGAGAAGGCAGGACTTTTGTTCACACAGAAAGGTTGTATCTGCACTAATATATAGTGCAGACCCAGGCACAGGTTCTGTCCCTGGAACTCATCCACCCACACCGTCAAACCACTCAGCAGTCCCTGCCAGCATTTTGACCTTGTCACTACTCCAGAAAACAGCCTGGGAGCTAGCAAAGGTCAGGGACCACTCCCAAAGTGCAATTTAGATGAGACCCTCTTGATGTGAAAGGAAAGAAAATGTAACACTATGGAAGTGCTCAGACTGTGCCAGCTGGCCTCGAAGAGAGAGAGTGGCTATGGTTTTTTGTATGGATGTAGCCAAGTAATCATGTCTAGAGTAGACTAGTGTATTTGTGAATACAGAGAAGAACTCATAAGACATCTAGCAGCTGAACCGCTGTATGTCAGTAGAGAGCACCCAAACATGAGATGCAGAGGGATCAGAGAACTGAAGAAGAAAGATGAGCAAATCTTCAGAGATCTTCAAACCAAGTACTTGCAACAGAAACCTTTTGGCACAGGCCAGCTTCCTAAGCAGTTTCAATAACTTTGACTGTACTGTTCACCTCAGTGGTTTCCATGGCACCCTTTGTTATATTTGATGGAAATCTCATCAGTAGTGATTTTATCAGATTCCAAGACATTGATGAAAATGTTGAAGAAGATAATACCTAATGCAGAGAGAAAGACACCTGTATGATCATTCTCTCTTGATGGTTATTTTTGTGATCTGTCAGTTAGCCATCTCTTAGTCTGGTATTATGCTTTATTGTTAGTGTACCATGCTGTATTTTGAATAATAGTGTCAAGCAATATGAAGTAATTCAATCTAGAGGAGTCCAAATACAGCTACATAACTGTTTTCTCAAATAGTCATAATCTTGTCAAAGTATCACCTCAAATACTGTGTTCAGTTTTGGACCCTCAGTACAAGAAGGACACTGAGTTGCTGGAGCATGTCCAGAGAAGGGCAACAAAGCTGGTGAAGGGTCTGGAGAACAAGTCTGATGAGGAACAGCTGAGAGGACTGGTGGTGTTTACTCTAGAGCAGAGGAGGCTGAGGGGAGACCTTATCGCTCTCTGCAACTACCTGAAAGGAGGTTGTAGCAAGGTGGGTGTTGTTCTCTTCTCCCAAGTTACGAGCCATAGGATGTGAGGAAGTGGCCTCAAGCTGCACCAGGGGCATTTAGATTGGATATTAGGAAATTTTTTCACTGAAAGAGTGGTCAGGCACTGGAACAGGCTGCCCAGAGAGGTGGTGGAGTCACCATCCATGGAGGTGACTGTAGACATGTAGATGTGGCACTTCAGGGCACGGTTTAGGGGACATGGGGGTGTTGGGTTGATGGTTGGACTTGATGATCCTAGAGGTCTTTTCTAACCTTAATGATTCTATGATTCTACCACATCAAACTCTTTGAGAAAAACTAATTTTCGAAAAATAATCTTGATCAATTATATTCTTCACCCTTCACTCTTTTTCAGCTGCATCCCATGTCAGCCCTCTCACCCCCTCCTTCCTAGGTTTTGTACGACACTATCCAGCCTGTAGTTACTTCAGTCTTCCTATTTACCTTTAATGAATAGTGGCACTGTACTAACACTTTAACAGTTTTATGAAGTTTTCACATTTTTCTGGAAGTTACAAGTAAATAACATCAGGCAAAGTATATGAGGAACCACTTCTTTAAGGAATCTTTGATGTAAAAAAAGTTTTAAAAAAGACTATATCTAGAAGATGTTTTTTTCAAATCCTTTTTGTTTCCAGTTGGCTGGTGGATGGATGAAGGACTTAATCTTTCTCAAATGACACAAACTCATAGCTCATCTTTCCAAATGCAGAAAATATATACATACTGAGAAATTCTGCATTTTCCTTATCATTAATACTCTGATCATGTCCAAGTGCTTCATGATTAGAAATTCCAATTTTTACTACTTTTTATCCAGATTCCTAGCATTAGTATGCAACTCTTTGACTCCTCATTTTCCTTATCACATCAATTTAGTTTGTTCACATCTCCTTCAATTTGCCTGTCCATTGTATTTGCATTCTAGTGAGAAGATTTGATCCCCTAGCTGTGACGCTCAGAGCATCCTATTTTTACAGCCCTCTCTCCCACTGGAAAATAGTTCAATGCTCTGCTAAAATAAAACTTCTACTGCACAAAGTTTTCTGCCTCCTCTCCATACTTGCTCACTTTCCAAAGTCCCAGTTTTTCATTGTACTTTCGATAGATTAAAAACCTTGAGCCAATCCACTGTCAAAACCACCTGAAAAGTGTAGAAGTACTAGAAAGGCAAGTAAGAGATGTTTTGAAGCAAAGGACAAGATTAGGTGATCTGCAGAGGTAAAGACCTTCAAATGCAAATATTAGACACTTAAGCAGGGGCTCTAAGACATGTTCATTACACATTTAGATTACATATACAGTATCTGAATGGGCAAATAGGGACAAACCAGAATTACATTGCTCTTTCATGCTTAAGGAACATGCCAGGTAAGCAGAAAACACTGGCTCCTTTTTTGCCTTTATTTTGGTTAGCAGAAATGCTGACATTGTCCTAAATGGGAAAAGGAGCAGGGTTATATCCTAATACATGGTTCACCTCCTGAGTTCAGAGTGTTATTGGCAAGAGCAAGCTCATTCAGCTTCTTGCAGCTGTGAGAAAACTGTAAAGAAGCATTTCTCCTACAGAAAAAAAGAACAAGATGGCCACTGAATAGCAAGCAAGGAGATCGATCTACATGCTATGCTAATGTTGTGACTTTCCTGGTATCTGAAATAGCTCCGAAAATGTTTTCAGGAATCTGATGTGAGGTGCCAGCAAAACTGGCTCTGCTGGCAGTTAAGTATTTATAATTGACAAAGGTCAACTAGATTGCATGAGTTTCAGTGATGGAAGACTAAAACTGAACATATATATTAAGAGTGTTCAGAAGTTATAGAACATTTAAAATCCATTAGCTAAAATTATCTTTCCAGATAATTTCGACAGGCATAAACAATAAGTACATACTTTTAAGAAAATTTGTGCTTTTGGACTGTCGTAATGTTGCAAAATTTAAAAAACTGTAATTATTGGCGGGGTGCGGATACATTCCAGATTGTGAACTGTCGGTGCCCCTGAAGGCAAAGTTGTTTTATAAACTTTAGCATCTTTAAGACTTTTTTTCCCACACACAAAAATGCCTGAGACGTCAAAGCAAGATATTGTAAAGGTGACAAATTTGATGTTATCTGAATTGCTAGGAAACTGTGTTAAGAATGTACAAATCTTTACAACGTATAGCTGTCTCAGCTTTACATTTCTATACTTGTTGCATGAATTGTTAGGATATAAGTTGATAACAAGCACTTATTAATTTAAAATCTTATCCAAACACAGTATCTTGATCCTGAAAGCTAGGTAAATGTCTCATCAAATTTCCTCTGCTCTTTGTTCCAAAATTATTGCAAACAGTATATTTTGATGTGTTGAACATCTGATCACAGCAGATTACCTAATGTTAAGAGAAACACAAAAGAGATTTTTTCTTTTTTAATGCTTATGTTGTGCTTAGGGCCAAGACTTAATCAGACCTGGAAAAGAACACTCGTATTTTCTTTAAATTATGCCCGTGCTACCCATCTCCATTTTTCCCCTATCTTAGGAATACCTATGATGAGCTGATAAGTCATTTTGCAGAACAAAAGTGTCTGCAAAGGACCGGAATCACTCACAGCCACACAACTCTATTTCCAACACTGGACAGCAGGGTGAGTGCAAGCATTTGGCATGTAAACAAGACCTTTCTGTTTATACACATATTGTAAGTATTAGGTGCTAGTGAGTTGTTTCTAGCAGACGTAGAACATCCGGATTCTATTATACGTGGGAAAAAAAAGGTTGATGACTTACTTGGAATTAATGTTCACCCTTTTTTCTCATCTATACAGGAGAATGCAAATCCTTTGTAGCCTGGCACAGGTTGCTAAGACTATTTCAAAGCCAGAAGAAATATTGTGCAACTTCACAAACGCAACAGACAGCCAAGAAGGTCCATTGACCAAATACACCTCAGTTAGGCTTCATATTGTGTATCACACCCATACATTTCTATTCATGGTCAGAATACAAATGTTGCTTTTCAATTGTGAGGACAAATTTGGGCACCCACCTGAACTTTGGAAGTGTCACCCCTGGCTTAAAAGTGGCAGTTGAGTGAGATCATAAAATAATTCTTGAGTTATTTTGGGCATGAAATAAACTTAAACATCCAGCGCTTGCACTCTCAATCTTGTCTGATTTCGTTTGTACTGGCCACTGTGGAAGAAAAGATATTGACTGGTCTGGAAACACACTGTTTTGAGCACCTTCTCTAAAAAACAGAGAAAATAGTCTTTATTAGTAAATTATGCACAGAAGGCTTATCAGTTGGCGTATCTCTAGATCCAGACAGAAAAATAACAGAGAGACATATTTATAAAGCTCTTAAAAAGTGAAACTTCTATCAATGAACTTCTGTTGGTCTATAATTCAGTAAGTGCTGAAATATGTTTCTAATATAACTTATTGTCTACATCCATCTACATAACTGCTATAATTAAAAAAGCTATAAAAAGAAACAGATTGCATGCTTTTTCACCATCATTTTATTTAGATGACGCTAACCTGTTTTTACTACACTTTGTTTTAAGTGACCCATTTTTTTTGTCAGGGTGATCACTACCCCTAAAGTTTCAGAATAATCACCTCTATGACTTCAGTGGCATTTTGTTGTTAAAACACAGGTAAAATGCAGTCATCTTTGACACAGAAAAGACCAGCCACCTTAAAAAAAAAAAGTCTGCTGAGAATGTCCAGACCAATCTGTACAGTAGCTCCAACAGCAGCCAGCAAGTTCAGAATAAAAGCAGGCAAGACAGCTGGAAACCAGCCAGGTGGCAGTCCTAATTTACGCATAAGCAGCAGCCCTTACAGTTAATAAACCCACATAGCTTCATGACACTGTGCTGACATACATTAGCTGAAAGCCCGCATATCCAATTTTTTTTCAGCACTAACTCTTTTTCATGTCTTCTGGCTTCCAGAGAGCATATGCAGTGTCCACCAGCTTGACAGAAGCACACCTTTTCCACAAGCAGCGAGCAATGCTCACTGCAATTTTTGCAGAGCAATGCACACCATTCCCAATGGGATCACCTGGCTTCTCCACACTGTAACAACCTGCACAGCACTACTGCAATGCTCCATTGCTCTTTGAGGGAACATGCATTTAGAAGCTAACAGTTCTAAGCCCAAACTCACCCACAGATTAGGCAAGTAAACTTTTTTCCAGACTGGCATCAGACTTCTTACAATTTTATGCTCAAAAAAGGTGAAGTACTGTAGTAGAAATAGATACTGCTGCTCAAGGTCATCACAGACTAAATAAGCCATAGAAAATGGCACAAATAGTACAGTAAGATCGCATGCAAAGCTGTGATTTGGACTTTTCCTGGAGTAAATAAACACTTTAACGTGATTTCTATTGCCTTCCAGAATGCCACCAAGATGCTGCTCAGATGCATCTTATACCTTCATTTGTATGCTGTCTTCTCCTATTGCTGCTCCCAAAAAACCAACAGCAACGGAGAAAAAAGCAAGCAAAATATTTTATGAACAACTAAGACATTGAATAATCACTTTTTGAATTATTTTCTTGGTATTAGCAAAAATCTGTCTGAAAGACTCAGAAGCATAACAGTATAACTTTATAGCAGACTGTACTCCACGTTTTGCAAAGGTACCTTTTGTGGCCACACCAATTTATTTAGCCAGATAAGAAGAAATTGAGGTTAGAAGAATAATGGCAATTTGTTCTATCTGGGGCAGGAAATACTAATGAAACAATTTGCCAAAAGACAATTACAGGGGTGATGTTAAATGTCTTCTTGTTGTTGTGAGAGAAGAGATAAGAAAACAAAAGACACATTTTATGGATTTTTTTCTAAGCATTCTTCACATTCCTCTACCTGTCACAGACAGTGAGTTTAGTAGGCTGACCAGCATTCCTTTAAGGAGCAAACAGATGGCTGGCATTTAAAAATCTCTACCCTTCTGTGTTTGGATCAGGACCAGATTCAGTGCTGACACAGTGAGTTATACATTGAGTGGAAAGGATACAATGGCCAACAGGATAACAGAAACAGAAAGAACGTTTTCTAATAATATCATTTCTTCTCTGAAAGGCTGTTCTTCTTTAAGTAGTCACAATGTTTGACATTAGAAGTTGTTATGTGATGACAGTGAGCTTAGATTTAATTATCATCAAAGGGGTATGGCTCTGGGAAATGCCCCTTGCATTGGTCTGCTTTCTTGGAAGACCAAAAAATTGTATGAGACGGTGCCATGCCTCACTCTCAAACAGTAGGATTGCACCCTGTGACTAATCCAATCCTTGTATTTACTCACAGGGTAAAACACCACCATTCATTCATTATACCTCTGCAGATGAGTTACTGACACCAAGGAATAGCAACAGTATGTAGTAAAAATATGTCTATTTTTAATCAGTGGTATTTTATGGTGTGGGGGCATGCTCTTCTAACTTGGATAGCTAAAATTATACTTTTAAATGCTGCTTCAAGACATGACTACTGTGCCAACCTCCCCTTTTTAATCTAGGTGAACTGAAGTCCACACTCACAGGGCAGTACTGCTGTATAGGTCTCCTGGATCAAAATGCTCCATTGTCTCCTGAGTCTGTCTTTTTGGAAATGCTGTAACAAATCAGGAGAAATACACTGATTCTAAAGTAAGAAACTACTTCTGCAATCTCTTTGAACAGTAATGACAGGCTGATATCAAAGACCTTGGATCCATTCCTTTCTCTACAAGTTATTAGGTGTACTGAACAGCCATGGGGATCAGATCAGACACTTTCCCTCTGCAGAGGTACTAGACTGAAGGACCCCCAACATAGTTCATGTTCTCTATAATAGCTGCTTATAACTCTACTGAGAGCGAAAAAGACATTTCTTTTGTCTGATCCTTTTTTTTGCTCCTGTTTTTGTTCCTTGTGTCTCAACCTGCTCAGACCCCCAATTCTTTGATTCTGTGCTGAACTGAGCTCTATATGAACTGTGTTGAGATTTTAGGCTTCTTTGGATATCCAACCTAAAGCTAAGTTCTAAGGCTGTAGCACATTTCAAATGAAACAAGGAGTTTACATAAATGCAGACCAACTCAACCTACCTACAGCCTTGGTTCTAGCAGAAGACATTTATTCCACTGGTACAAGCCAGCTTGTGTGTCCAGAGTAGACTACATTTGCTGACCTTGCGGCTATGCATAAAGTAAAAAAATATTTGTGCTAGATTTGTGCTTGTAAGGTCAATAACATCATCTTTAATATTTCTTTAGGTTAAGACTGAAGATGGAATGGATGAAGAATACACTGTGATGGTAGCCTGACTCACTGAGGGACATTTTCAGGCATCTGACTGATGACTTTTATGAACCAAAGCCATACATACGTACAGGTGAGTGTAAAGTTAAATAACTTATTCTCAATTATTGACTTTAATATTGTTCTTTTTTAAAATACATGCAGCTGTCCATCTAGCTATGTGACAATCATAGTTAAGAAATTGCTGGTTCTTCTGCCTGTGGCATGACACTTACTTTTTACTTATCAAAGTTCAGATGAATAAGTAAACAAAATGTCATACAATTCTGCATGCTCTGTTGAAGAAGATGCACTAATATGACATGGATGAGGACCTAACACATACTAGTATGTTTTCTGTTTGCAAGTGAAATAATTTTTTAATGTTGTATTGGTTCACATCAATCTGCAATAGAAAAGCTTGTTGTTAAAAGACTCGGATTATTTTAGCATCATGTAATATAAAATTTTACAATATACCCTTGGGCTCACTCCTCTTGTCCTTACTCAGACAAAATGGCACCTGTAATCAAAATAGGAAAGAATTATGAAATCAGACCCCAAATGTTTGTTCATTTTATGAGAAAAAGTGAAGAAAAAGTCCTGGAACACTGTAAAATATGGATCAGTTATGCAAGCAGTACTAATGAATTTGAAGAAAGCCTTTT
The DNA here is from genome assembly GCA_013389905.1 of Sula dactylatra. Lineage (NCBI taxonomy): Eukaryota > Metazoa > Chordata > Aves > Suliformes > Sulidae > Sula > Sula dactylatra. Next base: position 68,425 of record WEKW01004049.1, read on the forward strand.
GTTCTCCCAAGTAAATATATAATGAGGCAGGTTTTGTTTACCCAGGAAATAAGAACAGTTTGAAGAAACTGTTAAGGCTCTTCAGTAGCTTAGACAAACTTTTCTGTCTACTGTCTGTCTACTTTGGAAATACATCTTTATGTCATGCAGATAAAAGAACTACCTAACAGCAACTGCAGCTGCAGCAGTATGTGGATCAAAAGGTAACCTGAACGGCTTTTTTATCTACCAAAATTTCACCTAAACTTGATATGCCCTGCTTTAGCAATCTATTAAACATGTGGTCTTACAGTTTTCTTGTTGTTCACAACCTACTGCTTTCCAAGACAGGTAGATAATATGGACTGACATGGCTATAAAGACTGAGGCACTTCTCTTGTAACTCTGGTTTGATTTCACAATGAATTCTGCAAATTCAGTTTGAGCTGCACTGTGAGTTGCACAGGAGCCCTTAACTAAGCGGAGTGATGCTCTGGGACAGTATACCTCTCTAACAAATCAATGCTTTCCCAGGGTGTGCAGTGCAACCCAAATGTCATCTTGCAATTAAGATGTTCTTTGCGTCATCAGTCCATTGATCACTTGTGATTTGGCCTTTCTGGTCTTTTTTTTTGTTATATTTATATTCCAAGTTGCCTAGAAGAGTGTTTGTCTTTTCATTCTGTCAAACAGAACCTATTTTGGTCAGGCTGTGGGCTACATCTGGGGCTTCCAGAATCTTTGACAATGGAAACAGTGAACATTATCATCAATTAACTTAGCCTTTAGTACCTGTGATGCATCTACCTTCTAGTTATTTCAAACTCGAAAACAAATGTTATTAAAAAAATCCAGATGATGGATTCTACTGCCTGACTGCCTGTCAGGTAGCAGCAAGAGCAGGACTGGTGCACAGGGCAGATGAGCCAGGAGCTGAGGCTGATCACAGCACAGGTAGGGCAGTGACCACCCTGATCAGGGCATAGTCCTGCAGTATCTGAGCAGAACCAGGTTGATCGCAGTGACAGGTCTCATCAGCAGTCCCAGACATGGTAAGTAAATGAGTCATGTCTGGGGTCCATCCAGTCAGGGCCAGCAGGAGGCAGGGCCAGAGCCAGGACTGGAGACAGGGCAAACAACAATGCAGGTTCAGGGTCAACCCAGCAACTTGGTCAGTAAGTCAGGAACAGGACTGGGCTGGGCACAGGCTGTTATGAATATTCACTGTTCCCAAGAAAAAACAGCCATTTATGCCCTTGTGGGCTGGTCTTGCTCCCCAGCTGATATCTTTCAACATACAAACTGCCCTTAGGACATCTCTGACTCTGTAGTATGAGTACTCATAGCTGTACCTACTCATGTACATTATTAATCAGTCCTGTGAATGACCAAAAGACATGACCACTGCTTTTTTAAGACTTTTTGTACCAGGAACTTGTTCAGCACTTTGACATATAGAGCTTTCAAATCAGTTCAGAATAAATCAGATGCCGGATTGTGATGAACATCTTTTCTACCGTTTATCACCAGCACAGATGAAAAACAAACCCTTTCTTTCACCTGTCATGAACTTTCAGCCTTAGATTCACTGTTCTTTGCAGATTAACTTCCCCCGAGATTCTGAACCATCAGCTAGTTGCAGAAGTGTTAAAATATCCCAGGTCAACTTAACTTCCTTTCATCTCAGCATCTGAGATTGCCGACATCTTGATGGAGAAACGATATAACCATTTTTGGCCCCAGGCATGATGTCTTCAAATAATATGACTGCCTCCTGTTTTCTGGCCGGCTTTCAGTAGCGTATTTAGGCAATTCATTGCATAACTACATTCCAAAACCAATTTGTTCTTTAATAAAGTGTTCTACTGTTACCCATCAATATTGCATCTGGTAACTTTCCACGGACAATAAAAACCTATAGCAAGGTCCTTGGTGGATATCAGCAAATATCTAACAGCGCTCAAGTGTTCCTAGGAATGAAACAGGAGAGCACAGAATCTTTAGAAACTGAAATAGAGAGATGTACATCAAGGTACAAAACACAGTGAAGAATTAAAATGCTTAAGCATGTTGTTTATTAGTAGATGTTTCCAATGTTTAAAACAAAGATGGGAATTAAAAATAACAATATCTTTTAGTAAGACAGGGAGAGGTTGGTAGAATAAGGAGAAGGTTTTTTTCTCATTACTTTTAAATGTTTCTAAAGATAATTTATGTTTCTAGCTCACAAATTAAACTCCGAAAGCTGTACTTATTTGATTCAGTAGACTAACTGCAAATGCAGCTGTTGCAGACTGAATTGTTTATTCTATTGCTGTGCTTTCCTGGCTGTGACCAGATGCAACCAGCTGTTAACCAGTTGCTTCTCTCTGCTGATCTCCTGGCAACATGATGATCAACAAGCCCTACAAAATGGTAGAAATAGGAAACATTTAGACATTTACCTCCAATCCAATGATATAATGATGCAATATTTATTTATTTAAGGTTATGAATCTGTTCATAGATTGATTATGGTATGACTAAATCTGTATTTAAAGTTATACAATGCTTAAAAATGAGCTTAAACTCATGCTCAACTAAGCATCTGTAAAAGCAAAACATAGGCAAAAGATACAGACAGCATGTTTTGGTGTACAGTCTTGTTGTACATGCTTTAGGATATGTCCAAAAACATTCATGACATTGATTACGTTCCCATAGGTAATGCAACATTTGTTCCTCTATTCTCTACCATATGGCACACAACTGAGTTCCTTAGTCTATATTTAATATGCACACCATTTAAACACTGGATTATTATGTGTTCCTCCTAAGCTTTTCAATACCATGATAGCACCCTCAGAACTTTACAAAAAGTAATGAATTTATTTCACCCCCCTTCTGCGAGTAGGAATTGTCATTCCCTCTTTTTTTGGAAGAATGCCAAAACAATCAAAATGTCATTAATTCTGGATGTCCGTTTTGTTACATACGCACCCTCTTTTTTATAATGTTTTACATGGTACAAGTACAGACTCCAGTTGCAGCTCTAGTGCTTAGTATTTTTTTTAAGTCTAGGCCCAAAAATATTGTGGCATCTCAGAAATAAAGAACATGTAATTCCTCCCTAACTTTGAAAACCAGACTAAAAATGACTTGCCAAGCAGAAGGAGGACTGGCATAAAATTAATTTTCTGCAGGGCATTTTCTTACTTACTTGATCTTGAGATCTTTCTTTCTCTCTCAGCAATATTCTGCCTCTTTCAACTTCCACAATCATTCTGAGCAACATTTTGTGCTTTCACAGAATCACAGCATGGTAGGGGTTGGAAGGGACCTCTGGAGATCATCTCTCCCAACCCCCCTGCTTGAGCAGGTACACCTAGAGCAGGGGGCACAGGACCATGTCCAGGTGGGTTTTGAATGTCTCCAGGGAAGGAGACTCCACAACCTCTCTGGGCAGCCTGTTCCAGTGCTCTGTCACCCTCACAGTAAACTTTTTTCTCATGTTTAAGTGGAACTTTCTGTGTTCCAACTTGTGCCCATTGTCCCTTGTCCTGTTGTTGGGCACGACTGGAAGGAGTCCAGCCCCATCCTCTTGACACCCAGCCTTCAGATATCCATAAGTATTGATGAGATCCCCCCTCAGCCTTCCCTCCTCCAGGCTGAACAAATCCAGGTCTGTCAGCCTTTCCTCATAAGAGAGATGCTCCAGTCCCCTGATCATCTTCGTAGCTCTCCGCTGGACTTGCTCAAGCAGTTCCCTGTCCTTTTTTAACTGGGGAGCCCAGAACTGGACACAGCACTCCAGATGCAGTATCACTAGGGCAGAGTAGAGGGGGAGGATAACCTCCCTCCACCTGCTGGCCACACTCCTTTTTATGCACCCCAGGGATACCGTTGGCCTTCTTGCCCACAAGGGCACGTTGCTGGCTCATGGTCAGCCTGTTGTCCACCTGCACTCCCAGGACCTTCTCAACAGAGCTGCTCTCCAGCAGGTCAACCCCCAACCTGTACCGGTGCATGGGGTTGTTCCTCCCCTGGTGCAGGACCCTACACTTGCTCTTGTTGAAGTTCATGAGGTTCCCCTCGGCCCAGCTCTCCAGCCTGTCCAGGTCTCACCGAATGGCAGCACAGCCTTCTGGTGTACCAGCCACTCCTCCCAGTCTTGTATCGTCAGCAAACTTGCTAAAGGTACATCCTGTCCCTTTATCCAGGTCATTGATGAATATATTAAACAGCTTTATAACACTGATACTAGTTCTGGAGGAGGACATCCTTTGCACTGTGTAAGCCTGGGACTCTAGAGTAAAAATAGGATGTGTTGCCATCAAGAGAGACCATGACATAAACAGGCAACAGTCGAACAAGGAATGCACAGTTATTTTTAAATGTGAAGTTTTCCTGTAAATTTAATGTTCCTTTAAGATGGATTTTTGGGTATAATGAAAGACCAAATCCTTGATTATCATTCAAAACTACACTGTCATAGTTAATCGCTTGGAGGAACTGCATTTACTACAAATAAAAGATGTGAAAGCAAGCAGAATAATGGATTCTGGACCAACTGAGGAACTCCAAAGATAACTCCATATGACCTCTCTTCAGTTTACACTTCATGGTGAGGTAATTTGCTTGTGCAAATTAAACTTAGATATCGCCAACTTAAAACATCTTCTGTATTTATTAATGATTTTACTGATTCATGAAAGAGTTATGAACAGAAGGCCTTTTCTACAGAAATTACAAATATGGCTTTCAAATAAAGTAACTTTTTTTATCTTTCAAGCCCAAACTAGTTTGACTAGCAATGAAGAAGGCTGACTCTCTGCAATCCTTACTGATTTCAAACCAACCAAAAAGCATATCAGATCTCTGCTTCCTGAACAATCTCATTCAGAAGCTAGTGAAAACCCATGCATGCTCATCCAAGTGAAGCTAAGAATGCAGACCTGGCATTTGCTGGATTCATACCAAGATCTAGAACTGAACATAGCCTAGTGGTGCTGGCAACGCACAGGAAGCAGATACTCAGTTCTCATTTTGGATCTCTTTCCAGCTTAACTTTGCCAATCATAAAATCTTTTTGCCTTATTGAGAAGAAATGGCATGATACCACCACCATGTGTAAGAGGCTCCTGGTCTTCTCTGGAATGACATACCTAACCACTCCGGTACGGGAATCTCTCTCAATGACAGAATCACATCCTTCTTTGCTTGTTCCAGTATTTTACATGCAACATCAATTGAATAAATTCAATGTCAGCAACAAGTGGATAAAAAGCAGCTGTAACTTTATAACATTTGACTACCTCATTATAATCAACAAAGCCCAGCACTTAAATAAAATCTGTTGCTAGGTAAAGAAGAGCAGACTGAAAGCAAACCTCAGAAAGACAAGAGGTATAATGATAAAAATAATTTCATCTCAGTGGAAAACATTTCAAAAGTTTATAGCTAAGTTAGAGGGGTTTTAACAATAATTACATGCCCAATTTACCAATTAAATCTGCAGCATGAGTAATGCTTGCTATAATCTGGACAGGATAATCTTTTTTCAGATGATTATGAGCTATCTCAGTCATTTCACTACCCATCACAAACCCCAGGTATCTTATGGGGTTTTTTTTTGTTTGGGCTGGGTTTTTTTTTCTGATCACAAGAAGCATGAGCATGGGCATCTAAGTTTACTATGCTCTGAACGATTATGAATTTATGTGCACATCATTTCTACTTTCTTAAGGTTTGGAAGCTCTGACCTAGTCCTAATGATGCCAAAAAAACCCATTGGCACCCAGTGGACTCCAGTGAGAGAAGAACTTGTATGTTTTCAGAAGCAAAACCAGTGAGCTCACATATATCTCAACATTTTAAAGACTAATTTCAGAAATCTAAAGCTAACTCCTGATACTTAAATGTTTAGAAGCAGCAATTGTGATGTGGCAATTCTTGTGCCACATTTGTATCATCATCAGCAGCTGCCTTCATTTAGATTCCACTTTCATAACTCATTTGCCAGGAGCAAGGGGTCTGCATGGCTCTCCAGACTGGTTCCTACATAATACTCTTCTGATTCCTACAGAATACAGTGTGAAGTCATGGTCTCTTTTTTTAACCCTAGGCAATCTATATTCAAGGCATTCCATTTCCTGGTTGTATTAAATATCTTGGATTAAGAATGTGACTAGCAAATATGCTCTTATACAGTGATTTCTCACAACAAGGACAACACTTATTCCTACAGGAAATTCTGTTCTCTTAGAATTTCCATAGAAGATGGACTGAACATAGTCAAGCTCCTTTAGGAAGTAATTTCTCAGTATTCTAATACAGCACTTCTTGAGCTGTCTTCCATAGTATAAATGTAAACCAAAATATATATGAAAAAAAAAAATCTTTAAACCTTACCAGAACAGAACATTTCACTGAATGTGGATTTCCTCAGTGTAGAATTTAAGTTTCTAAAACCAGTCAAAAGCCATTTCAGAGACTGTAAAAACTGCATCCCAGAACAGCGCTTATCATGGTATTAGGAACTCTCACGGTCTATGGAATTTCGTGATACTTTGTAATCTGCTTAAAATTCATGCTTCTGACAACTTGTAACTATTTGAAAAATCTCTGCATCAGTTTCTCGACCTCAGTTACGACAGAAAACCCAGAAAGCCCACCTCAAAGAACAAAATCAGTGGGCAAATAAAAAACCTGAAGTATATTTTAATGATTTTCTAATATCTCAGGACTACGTTGGGACTTGATTCATATTTAAATGTCTGGCATTACCAGCAGTGATATTCCTCTACGTGGCAGTTAAGCTAACTGCTTTCATCTCCCTTCTACTTTGATAATTCAGTGCCAAAGCACAATGTTATTCTTCTACATTTGGCATCTGTAGGCCTCATTTTTGGGACATACACTGCTGAAACAATTTTTTGTTTTCTAAAGCAAGTGTTTTTTTGGAAGATTCAGAAGCCATATTCTTAATTTTTTAATTTCTTTTTAGCATGCTCATAAAGAAAGACTTTTATATGTCTACAAATACTGATACAAGAAGAGGCCATGAAACATGATAATGACAGCTAATAAAATATAAAAGCAAAGCTTTGCTTTCCTGTTGCTTTGCATACACAGTAATAAAACTACCTCCCTGGTAGGATATAAAGTTAACATCTCTTTCTAAATTGCTTCAGCACTTGTGCTCACAAATGGTATGGTATTAAGCCTAAAGGAACATAAACATTATTTTATGGCATGGTATACCCTTAGTGCAGAAATACTGTGCACTATTCAAGAAAGAGTCTCTCTGAAACACTTTCAAAGACTATGATTCCTATTTGATTGATGAGTTAGGAGATCACAGTTAGCGTTGTCACATACAAAAAGTCAGGGCTGATAAGCCTACAGGACACACATTTAATCCTCAGGAGGAAGTAAGAAAAACTAACAGAGCAATACTGAAATGCAAAAGGCAAGAAGCAGCTGGCTTTAAATTAATACCTATTTAAATGGTGCAGATGGCAACAGACAACTTTTAAAGTGATTTAGAGGAATCCTGTTTTTACCATTTTACTAATTACTGAACTTTGTGAATTAGTTCTGTACTTTTAAAAACTCCATTAGTCATATCTACTTAAGAAAAAAGTAATCATACATAAGTTCTCCAATACAGCTAGTCATACTACAGTTGTATTTCAGGGTGGGATGTCACCATTATGAAGCTTATAAGCTATAAAGCTCTACAAGGTACTTGTGAAAAAGAGTAAGCACTCTAATAGAGGAGGAATTTCAATTTGAATGTACCAGGACTGCAACTCAACAAGAATGCTGTTGTTAATTATTACAGAATCACCACATAGCAAGGGAACAGTATTCTCTCCTGAAGGGCCTTTCGTACCCATGCTCTGTAGGGAAGGAAGAGGCAGGGTATGAGTTGCGTAGGATGCATAAGAATGGCTGCACTAAAGCAGTTCTAAATTGGTTTCCAACTTTAGCTTCAAACTATGCAAGGGGTAGCTAATGTTGCATAAGTCATAAAGCCTGCATGGTCAGGAAAAGAACAGCCACAGTTACTATTCAGATAAATCTCACTGATATACTTTCACATTTGCACTCTTTTGCTTGGAGCAATCACAATCTGAATCATGCTCCTTGACTATGATTGCTTACCTAAAATATACCATCCTGCCAAAAAACAGGCTGNACATTGTGGTATGCACTTTACAGACACACCAAAGTTCAGGACAGCTCTGGAGAGTCTATTACCTGAATACAGTGAAAGTGAGACACAGAGGAGTGAGCCATTTGATCAAAGCTGCACAACAAAGCTCTGGCAAAATTTACAAGAGAAGTTAGATATCCTAATATAAAGTTTTAAACATTACAGCATAAACTATAATAAACACTTATGCAAATGCAAAAAAAAAAAATCCTGAAACTTTCAGACATAATAATTAANTAATTAAAGGAAAAAATATTCCTTTTGGAATAAAAGATTAAATGTTTTCTTTTCCAGTGACAGAACCCAGAATCCTTTTAACTAATTTGTTAAGGAAATATGCCACAGTGGAATTTAGTATGACTGATTAAACTATGTTAATACATTTTCCAGCTTTGGGTCCTGAGTCCCATTGCCCTATCTATGACCTTTCTAACTCAGGAATTATGTTACTAGTTCTACTAACAAGCATCCATCCATGCCACAGGATATCATGGTTGAACAGAAATTATTTGAAGTGCAAGCACAAAACAGAGTACGTGACATATGAAGCAAACGTGTTTGTGTGTACTTGCTGAATATACTGTCTCTGATGATATTACTGCCACTATACAAAATCACTATCTAAAGTGATTTTTAAAAGATTGATCCCTTTCATTTTGACAAAGTATAACCTGTAAATCAACCCAGTACACATCACAATCCCAGTATCTTTCCTAACAAGGTGTTCCCATGCAAAGGTGCTATGTAGGGGAAAACAGCAGCTGGGAAAATCCTCTAACTTTGTAAGTTATTTGTATGGAAGACTCAGTATGTTACTTCTCACCTTTGTTTCTTCTCATATATATCTCACTACCACAAAACCACATATAAATGACAAACGTACTGTATACACATTCTACTTGGTGAGTGTTTTTGTGACATTCCTTAAACGGTTACTAATGGTCCGACCAATTCATGCCCAAGATCTGTTTGTCGGATGATGGTGAACTGAACATCTGATCCTGAAAGCATCAGCAATCCTCCATACCCTTCTTCTTCAGGCTGACACTCAATCATAAGCTCCAGTTTAGAGTCTACAGTACAGAAATAGTAGCAACAGACTGGAAAATCAGTCTATACAGCTGCATCATGAATCTCTTTACCAGATTCAAGCCTCAGGTACCAATCGAGCAAAACACATAGGCACATAAGATAACTAAACCTGCAGCTGACAGCAGGACAATGCAATCTTAATGCAGATCAGCATGTGTCAACAGAGTTTTTCTTAAAAAACAACAACAACAA
>WEKW01004049.1:77908-91196 GCA_013389905.1 Sula dactylatra
AAAAAAAAAAAAAAAACAAAAAACCAAAACAAAACAAAACAAAACAAACCCCCAAAACTAATTCCAATTGAAGTCTGCCCATTCTTGCTGAACTATATATGGCTTTCCTAAAAATATACACGAAGAAAGACGTTATTTCTCTTCTCGGTGTCCTGTTATCTCATCCCTTTGTCATCCCTTGATTACTTGCTCCTGTCTTTCATTCATAAAATCCTGTAAAACTGCACCACCTCAGCAAGAAGGCTGCAAGCTGCCTTTGGTATCCAACAGAACAGAAGAAAATGGCATTGTCTTACCACCATCTCTTGATCCCCCGTGGGAGTAGTTGTGTTAATCACCAAAACCTAAAGGAAATTATTCCCATTCTCACTTATTTTAAGGCCCCTTTAAGACTAAAGCAGTGTGAGCTGACTCAGTGTAAATAAGGCTCATTAAGTTTAATGTTGATGATGTCTGGCCAGTGTTAGTGCAAGGAAAAGTTCTGCTTGCCCTTTCACTACTATTTCTACTGCAGCACCTTCTGTTTCCTTCCTGAGACTAAGGCAATTTTTAGCTATTTATGGACAAATAATGCAATCTTAACCTGGATTGGGGAGCAAGGGGCATGAAAGAGCTGCTGCCCCATCCTTTCTCATTCTTATTCCGAAGGGCAAATTATGCTGAAGGGGAAAAAAAATCTTACTTTTTTTCCTCACATTTTTTTTGCATTACATCAGACAAACTGTTCTGAAAAAAGGTAGAATTTCTACAGTAAAGTGACTGTGGTAACAAGAGGTTTTCTCATTCCAAATGTAAATGCTGGTAGTATCAACATCTGGAGGACTGTAGCCTTAGGCACCATTACAAGAAGCAAGAGATTTGGACAGGATACATTCAATCTTGCTTTAATGGTATGATGTTCTGCCAAGATAAACTTCTAAGCTTTGACATATTTTATTTTGAAAAATGTTATCGTCAGGTGTAAAGGAAATTCCTCTTCACTGAGGAGAGTTTTGTAGCAGTGTATTTGATGACATAATTACTATGTGACTACATATTTCATGATCATCTTTCTTGACCTGAATAAACAAGAAGCAACAAACATTCCTTCTGATGACATCCCCATACACCAGTAGATTTAAACAACAACAACAACAAAAGGAAAGGACTCAGATTCTCACTCAGGGCTCTGTAAGGGAATTATTTTCCATCAGCGTGCTGAACTTCAAATCCATTGCTCCTAATTAAAGCAAGTCAGCTGCTCAAAAGCTTCTTACGTCACACCTCTCTGCCTTCAGCCTCAAAATCTCTTCTCATCAAGTGCTCACACCATTCCAAAGCCTTCACTTTTGCCAAGCCTTGTTTCCCACTTTGATTAAAAAACAGTTGCCTCCTCCTGCTGTGACTGCTCTGGTGTTATGGGTGCCACCTTTCTCTCCAAAACTGTCATTATGGACACTTTTATGGACGGCTCAGAACTGTTGCTGGCATCGCTTAGGCTTCTCTGTCCATCTCTGTCCACTTGGTTCAGTTCCAGCTTCGATGGGACTTCATAAAATCTAGAACAAGAATGCACTCACCAGGTACCCTGCATGGGGCTGTAATGGCAGAATAAAAGGGTCATGTCTGGGAATAGTGATCACGTAACACAGCCTTACATGTTTACCTTATGAGCTGTTAACCACTGATTAGACATTTCTATGAAGGAGTGGGAAAAAAGGAGGATGAGAGATTCAGGTAGAATCATAGGAAGCATACAGCTCACCCAATCCCAAATTTCAAAAGGCACCACAAAATCACAAGGGTGACCTAGGTACTGCTAAATTCAGTTCTGCAATGAAGAACTCGTCCTCAAATTAGGATGTATCCTGCTGAATACTGCTACTTAGGGGCAAACATCTGCTTCCAATGCGACCTGAAACCACTTTTCTTAGGTCTTTGGAGCTCTCTGCCCCAAAGAGCTCATAGTACAGGAGCATACTTCAAGTGAATAATACCATGATGACTGTGGAAAAGATTCTCAGCTGGTTTAAATCAGCAGAAGTTTACTGAAATCAAACAGCTAAAAGTCAGCTATGAGGATGTGAATTAAAATCTTAGAATCATGTTCAAGTAGCAATGTTTTGTAGTAAATCCATCAGAAACACTAGTAAATCCCCCTTTTTTTCTTGGACTAAAGAAACATTTTCATGAAGAAAAATTGGACATTTCACTGAAAATCACACTGCACCCCTCACAATCCTGTGTACTCAGCAGCAGCTGTTCCTGGGATGTCATTCCAAAACCTGCATTTCAACAATTCAGACACAAAGCTTCCACTTTCTTGGGTCATCTTTGCCTCCATAATCCACGTGCATCACAGATGTAAAAAGTCATATCTTTTATATCTAATTCAGTTTGTACTTTTTCACTGTAGCATTAATGTAACACAACATGAGTATTTCCCAGAAGTAGTATTTGTCATTATAACACAGGGCTCAATTCATTCACTAAAGGAAAAGTTTGCAGAGCTCCTGGAAGTGGCCAGCTTCAGATAACGAGACCATTGGATTAAACATAGGTTTAGACCTCTTTTTTTCAATCTTTCCCTTTATCTCCATCCAAATCCCCACTCCCTTTTGGCTGCTGTCACTACAGCACTTCAGATTCTGGCACAGAACCAGAAAAGGAGGTATTTCAAGAGATGGTAAATCAACTTATTCAGCGCTCTCCCTGGCTTCCTTTCTCAGAGGTCAAATATGTTTTCAAACCAGTAAAAGAAGTGAAAGTTCTTTCAAGTCTCACTTCTCACAAGGCAGGACAAGCAGAGGGGGGGTTTCCAATATTCACCGCTAACGACATGCCAGTCTCAGAAGAGCCTCTTTTCTTCCCTGAGCCATGGGATATGCACAAAGGCTTACTCATTATCTTTTCATATTTTCTCCAAAATGCCAGATACAGGGCTATCAGCACAATGGGGCGAGGAATGTACACATACATCACGTTTCATTATTCACCTTTATTTTTAACTCAGACTCCCAAGCCAGCTCCAGGAAAAAATGCCAACATTTGTATGTATATGGGAACTTTCTTAATGATAATTTCATGAGAACAAGCTTGCACAAATAACAGTTAACATGTAGTTACTCTCTGCATATAATAATATCCCAGTTCCGAGGAGGTTCAAACATATACTTGTGCAAATATATTGAAAAACCTTGTATTCACATTACAACTAACAAGTAAACGACTGCAATGGCACAATTCACAGACCAGGTAGAAATGCCGCTGCATCTCAGAAGGAGGTGCAGAAACAGAGCACACGTTTTTATAACCTTGTTAAACAGTGACACATCTTTCTATGTAATTAGCCTGACTTCAGTTCAAATCCAAAAGTAACATAATCAGAATAATATAGCAAAATGTGTGTACAACCATCCTGACAGCTAGCCAAGCCAGACTCCTCTATTTGTCAAAAGACTAATCACCACTTCAGCATTTCATTGCTGCATGCCAAATTTACCTTTCATTTTTTACAGTAGTTGCTGACCAACACTCAGCACTTATTTTCAAACATGATGATATTCTGTGAGAAGCAGTTTCAACTGGTGCTTATAAACTTAATTAACTATTTTTGAAGGTTAACATAAGATATGGGTGGGAAGGAAAGGGAAAAAATAGTATCACCACCACAAGTATTGGATTGCTTGTCCAAATTAGTCTTAAAAAAGGACTTTATGGAAGTGGTGCTTTAGTCAAACAAAAGCAACCACAACCAATACAGAGCAGCTGGAGGTACCTCTATGGCAGGAGGTAAGATTAAATTATATAATGAGCATTACTCATAAAGCACTATCAATCTCACCTCAAAGCAGACATCTAAAGGAAGTCAAATAGATTGTGGCAAGTGTTCTCTATTGACTAGAAAGGCAGCCTATAATGACTACCTCAGATGTACATGTCTGCACTGTAGCCATCCCTTAGGGTGAAATGAATTCCTCTGTTTCACTCCAGCATTTAGCCTTACTTTCTATACAGTAAAGTAATTCTACCTCCATTGCAGAGTACTGCTCTCCCATCATGTTAGTAGAAACATACTACTAACCAAAAATCTAGTAGGTTTTTACTAGCTTAGCAACATTCAATTTTCCTGAAGTTCTCAAACCACTTCACCGAGGTGCTAACCTTCATTACCCCCATTTTACAAGCGAGGAAAACTGAATGTTAACATGACCTTGTCCATGATCTGCTACAGGTCAAAAGGTTAAACTAAAACTAGAATCAAAACCCTAGGACACACTCTTCCATACTACATTTCACCTTACCTTAGAATTATCTTTATCTACCATCAGTCCAACTCTGCTGCATATTGTTCGACAAATACATAGATCTGAAAGGTGACTATGAAGATTAATAGGAAAAAATAAAGTATAGTGAACAAGACAAAACATTTATTTTCTTTTAACAGCTAAAGACAAACAGCATCCCCATTTAACACGTGGTGCATCCACACAGCACACTGGAGCACGATGCAGTTGCCTGGCTGGTATTGGTTAAGCTAGTGCCAGAATGAAACACGCTACAGCAGCTTCAAAATGATGCTGAGCCCAAGTTATTAGCCTTGTGAAGGGACAAAACTTACTATCCCGAGCAGTGGGCCAGGCAAATACGGTTTATATCTTTTAGTACTCAAGCTATCAACAGTGCAATGTGCTTTGCAGATTTATCAGCCCAGCCTAGGTGAGCTGGGGATGGTCTTCATGCTCTATTGCCCCATATAGACATATTCTAAATTCTCTGTAAGGGCAGCTAACTAAAATAATACTGCAGATCGACCTATAAAAAAGAAAAACAGTAAAGACAGGGATTCAATGTCTTTTTTTTTTTTTTACATTTCTGAAACAAACAGTTTTAAACATTTACTATAGAGTAAGCTGGAGTATAAAAACACACCTGAACACACACACACACACACACACACACACACATATGGGTACCTGAACAAATACACAGATACATGCTTCTATAGAAATACAATACTCTTCTCCCACTGATATGTTTACCTATATACACTTTGTTGCTACTTCTTGTAAGTACATTAAACTTCCCAAGCACGGTCTTTTCTTACTTATAAAAGAATCATTTCAGTAATATTTTTTCCAGAGTAGGCTGAAAATTAGTTCTAAACACCATGATGCACTGGAAGGAGGATGCCTTCCAACACTGTATCTGTGCTGCTGTCCTGCCAAGAACAAGTCTTTACCAGTAGTCTGAAACCCTGGCACACAAAAGTGATTTTCTGCACTGATTAATGCTGATCTAGCTGCCTGCACCCAGAATACAAGTCAAAGGAACGGGAATGCCAGCACAGTACTAGTACATTTGAGGCAATGATCTTGCCAAAATGCTACATATTTAGCTCTCTGGAACTGATGCAATGAAAATTGTTGTTAGAAGACTTGAGTAATGTCAGGATGGAAACACAACAATAAATTTTCACCATTATTTTCTTCCTTTAATGTAGATTTCAGCTCTTTTGAAATAATGTACATTTCTGTATTCCTTTGCTAATGTGGCCCATCTATTGTGAACCTCAATATTATGCAGAATTACATTTGCAGATACCAAGAACATTTCAGTTATGTTAAACAGAAATTGCTCTTAGCAATTAAATTATGTCACTGGAAAACAAATATATGCATTATCAGTACAGAAAACCTCTAGCTAAGCCTCAGTGCTGTAATGGCTCATAAATATTAGATTACTGATAAAAAAAATTTAATATGTAAAGTCTGATCACATGAACATAGCTGTGCACTACCAAACCTGGAGTACAGTTTTGGGTATTTCAGTTAACAGTAAGACAAGGAAGTCCTTCCTATACAATGATCAAAAGAGAAATTAACAGTCAAAAATCAAGGCTATATTTGTGTTAACAGTGGAAACAACACTAAATGTATGTTTTTCATTTTCCTCAGCTCAAAGTTAAATAGCAACATTTTTAAACTCTTTTAATTACGGGTTGCAAGGACATTCTGTTTTTGACTGCTCCTTCTGTCACGACATTTCAAGTTACCCAAACAAAAAGTCATTAGAGACCACCAAATAATTCATTCTGATAAAAGCAAAACCAAAAACAGAGAGCAGTTTTAAAGGAAAATTGTTTTGTTATGATGCTTTATAATATCATCCAGCCAAAACTGCATGCAACTTTTTCTTCTCTCATTGATACCCTCTTCTGGGTGGCTACAAGACTAACATGCTGTCCTGTGTCCTGTCTTGTACTGTCCTTTTTCTGACTGCACCTTGGCTTGCCACATACTGGATGCTTTTTGTTCACGGTTTTTATCCTTTTTCTCTGTGACCTCAGGTACTGAGGAGTCAGGCAGGCATCAGAACTGGCTTTATAATGTCATGAGAGACAAGTTTAGAGGGAGGTTGACAGTTCTAGATCTTACAGTATGTGTTCAGATACTTCAGCAATATGTGGCAACACAAAAGCTTTAAGACATATGGACAGCCAAGGCCAAAGTTACAATGCCGATGAGCCCTAAAACATTTAAAGCAGAACACTGCAAGCAACAGGAATCCAATGTCAAATATGATCAGTACAATAAATGGTTTATTATTCACTGAAGAGAAAAAAAATCAAATTCATAAACCGCATCTGTTGTGGCACTTGCTTCTAAAACTCTCCAGTTCTGAAAGTCTGTATCTGTCAAAAACTTTTACAATAATTATGTACAATGTTCAGAATTAGACATTTCTTTCAGCCTCCTATTGATCATGGCTCACTTCAAAGCAATTTTCTGACTTACAGACTGTGGTTCATATAAAACCCTCTTGCATTTGCCTGGAAAAATATTAATATGTTAAACATTAATATATTGTACGAGTTGCCAAAACAGATGCAAACCGGGTCTGTTGAGTCTGGTTTCTCATCTCTAGCAATCATTTATTTGTTTTACCAGGAGGAAAACACCTTTTTCAAGACTCGGGTGTCCATGATTTGGCAAGGGGGCTGAGAGTTTCACAGAAGCCCATGAGAATTAGGCCCAGTGACATTAAGGACACAGCCAGCTCTCTCTGGGAGACTATGGAAGGCGTGCAGACGAAGGAGGAAATGGTAAGACATCTGAAGATTGTGGCATAGCCCTTCATACATTTCTGCTTACAGCCAGAGATACATCAATAATTTCCATGACACATAAATAAACAGACCTTGACACACTGATTTACTAAAGCGGGAATGGCAATAATAATAAAACCATCAAAACTCCATAAAGACCTTTAATGTGTCGGAAGATATTTTCATTACTGCAGTAAGTGTTAAGTGTTTCCTTTGCTGTTAACAGTTTTTATGGCAAAGCTTTGAAGAACGTCCCACAGGTTATCAGTAAAGGCTCTATCTGCTGCATATAAAATAAGAACAAACTAAACAATCCAGAGAACAACTTTCAAGTTGTGGCCCAGGAATAAAGTTGGAATCACAACAGGACAGATCTGTTGCTGGTCTAATCTGGCACAGTCCCAATGGAAAGAAGCCATATCAATTGACACCAGCTGAGAATATAGTTTGATGTATCCCCTTATTCACTC
Source organism: Sula dactylatra (assembly GCA_013389905.1). Lineage (NCBI taxonomy): Eukaryota > Metazoa > Chordata > Aves > Suliformes > Sulidae > Sula > Sula dactylatra. The sequence goes on from WEKW01004049.1 coordinate 85,466, forward strand.
ACGTCTATATTTTTCTTCTTTTTTCCCTTTTATGTTCTAGTCACCAACACCATTCTGGCCAGTCACTAATAGTCCTTAAAGGCTAATCTTCCTGTTAGCTTGCATTTAAAAATGAATCTCAGATGCAGGAAATGAAAGCCTTCCTCTCAAACATAAAGCAGATTCCACTTGAAAACTAAAGAATTCACGCTTCAAACCACTCTCCAAGGATGTCTTTCTCTATTGGTAACATTTGGAGATGTTTGAAAGGGAGCTAATGAAGACAGGTTTATGTGACTGGTTATAATTTCACCTTCCCAACTGCACAGTTCACATTTGTCTCAGTGAATTGTCTGGTAAAATATTTCATAATAACGAATTCTTTAAAAGGGCTTGCAACCAGTGAAATATTTTGAGCTAAAATTTCAAAAACAGTCAGCAACGTGAGCTTGCATAAGAATGCACAAATGGCTAATTGCTCAAAAAAAGTGAAAACATTTAAGTACATATAAACATAAAATGTTGTAATGCTTCAAAGTACTAAATGATTGAAAATATGGTGGCAAAAGCAGAGGGGGGCAGGTAGAAGAGGAACTGAGTAAGATAAAGGGACAAAGTATATAAGCAGCCCATTTGACATGTCATGTGAACAACCCCAAAGATCTCCCAGTGCGCGCTACCCACTCTTACTTATTGTTGCATTAAGATTTTAACTAAACTAAGCTTTTCAGAGAATTAATCTAATTTAAATCAACAAGTCTTCCTGATGAAGTGGCATTGCGGCATTACCATGGACCATGGTGAGGAGAAAAACTTACCCGACGAAGCTGTCAGACCTCACCAGTCCTCTTCCCACCTGCCTATTACCTGCAGCGGGTCAAGAGAGGTGGGAAGCTGCCCTTCAGTGTCGTTCTCTTCTCTCCGTGCTTACCAACTGCAAAATATAAGGATGACTCTCCTGGGCTTCACTAAATTAATTTTCCAAAGAGTTTTTCCCTAGCTTTAACAGACAGTGGAGTGGGTACTGACTGAATAGGCTCAAACCCTTGACTTTCAAAGCAAAACTGAAGACCTGTGATGAGATTATTATAAAGATGTCCACCCCTGCAAAAGGTCTACCGTATTTGCTGTGGCTGAAGGACACAGTATAAATTTGCATCACTGATATGTTCAGAATTACTGGTAGGTGACAGTTATTGCTTATTTGCAGCATTTGCAGGAAATACAGATCCGTATCTCAGTGTGCTGAACATGAATTACATTCACCATAATTTTTTTTGAAAAGTGAAAAAGAAGCAACTGTGCCAATCTACTTTTGTTAACTTTTTGCAAAAGTTAACAAATTATGCTAACAAAACCCAAGTTTATCATTGCTCTGATTATGTACCATCAAGCCATTTTTAACTGGCCTACTCACCTGTTACAGGAATAATATTTTGCCACAGCTGTTGTCCTGAAATGCACGTGCATATCAAATGTGTTCATTGTGTCGCAGGTATTTATAAAATCAGGAATGTAACACAAGATCAACCCGACTGTACTGTTATGTCACTGATGCTGTATGTCACTAAACAGCAGACACTTCTGCAACGATTAAATTTAGGGAAGTTACACCTTCCTACTCATCAAGGAATACTTGCAAGAATGATAAATGCTTGTAAGTGATTTTACAATTAGGATGTATTTTCATGCACTATGTATACATTTAGGAGGAAGCAATTACTGTCATAATGTGTGGGGGTTACAGTATTGTGAAGGTGAATTTATCCACAGATTTTGTATTAATAATGTTTCTTGTGGCAGCCTGACTAAGAGGAGCAGTGAGGTATTTTCTCTATAATCATTTTTTGTGCACAAAGAAAATATTTGAATGCTGAAACTTAATAAAATAATAATTTTTAAATTCAGGTACTTGATTTCCTTTTGGCCTAGTTTCCTAAGGGAAAAAAGCACATTCGACAGAGTTGTCTGTCTGTCATTCCCTGACATGAGTTTTGAACTCATTAGGCGGTTTCAACCAAACTTTACTAAGGGGGAAAGGTCTAAAAAATCTTAAAACTCTTACAGTTTTCTTTAAAATTGGAAACGGAAGAGAGAAAAGAGATCCTATTAATATTTCAACCAAGTGAAGTTAATAAACTCATGCTTAATCAGACATCAAGAATTCTCATAAAAGACAGACATCAGAAACCCGGCTCTCAAAATTCCTCATTTCTATTACATTTCACGTAGTGGTCTTATCTGCAACTTTTTGAAGTTCTTTTTGTTTTGTTTTGTTTTGCTTTAGAATACAACTGTAAGACACCAAATGCTTAGATGTTTATCTAGCCATATATAGGGTTTGAAAAATCTGTTGCAAGTGGGATGTTTTCCTGAGCAACTGCTATCAGTTTCTGCCAAATCTAAAAAATACATTTCTAGTCCTTCTGGTTTTAATGAAAATCTTCCAATGCGCTCTCAGCAGCTAGAAAGGAAGCTGAGGGAGAAGACGAGCACACAAACGCCGGTCTGACCAACTGCTTTTGAACAAACCAAATGTACACAGAAAGTACAGAATGAAGAAAGCTCTTTTTCTTTTCACTAACTATTGAAAGATGGTTTCCGATGTACCTAGGAATGCTTAAAGGTGGAGCATTCAGCCACAGTTACCCAGTTAATCCAGTATCTCCTGTGTTCTTAGCAGCCAAAGTGATATTCTATTATCAGAGTACTTATTACGAATAATATGACTTCAAAAATGGTTTTAATTAAATAGAATTAGTTCTCTGTTTAGTAGGTACTCCTTAAAATGCTTCTGAACGCACAGGTGACATTGGCTAGTGGTCTCTGCAGTGACTGTAATTAAAACAACTCAAGTTTTTCAATGTCTGTGTTTGTACAATGTCTTGGTCATGTGAAACATTACACAAGTGCTAGGTATTACAGCTGGTATTTGAGAGTTTTCATGTCACAAGAACATCTGTGAATGTAGCACTGATGATGGTATTCTTTGCAGAGGTGACATCCAATGGCTTTGAGAGGCTGTGCTATTCTTTCATCTTAATGGATGACGGTGACGCACTCTGCAAGAATTTGTGGGAAAGCAATTGCTACCTCAGATTGTTACAGTCAGCATACTGGGGAAATCTGCTTCAGTTTCCATATGTGACACCGGGCAAGTCCTTTACCCCATCTCACCTGAATGAGGATAAAATACCAGGCTCTACCTTCAGGGAGAGTGTCAAGGGAAATATTTNTTTATTGAAGGTATGCGGGAATAAATCTGCTGCTTTAAATCTGGCAGCTTTTGTAACTGTTAGCAGCTACCTCCAAATACTTAATCCGCCTGAAAATGTTACTGCTGCTATCTAATAGGTAGTGTGTCAGGTCCTTGCTTTAGAAGAAAAAAAAACCAGATCTGTGAGTGTTCGTACTTGTGTCTTTTCTAGTCCTACAGAGAAAGCTTCACGTCATTTCTGCTGGTTAGGGATGAATCATTCCAATTCTGTCATGCTTTTGCCAAGTACATTCACAACAGAGACACCCCCCCCCCCATTAAGGAAACAACTTAAAAAAAAACCTTTTTACAATTTTACAATGGAGTATAAACATTACTTCTAACTAGTAAAGAAAACTCAGAAATGTACCGAAGTTTGGGTGCCTCTGAGGAAGACAACTACACACATATTGAGTAATACTGTCCTGTTTCTTTTGATCTTCTTGGTAGTTGCAGGCTGTAAGGGTGAAAGAGAGGCATGTGTGGCCAGAGAAATTTGCCTTACACAGCATTCCTTAATGAATCGATAACGATGAAAGGGAAAACGTTCAGTAGCCCTGAACACCAGTAACTTACCCATGTATTATGCCCAGGTGTGTATGTCCAAGCTCTCAGCACAGTGAGCCTCATTTTAGGCCAAATTAAAGACCACAGGATCTTCTTGGATTCTTACCACTGTGTAAGCAAAAGTATCTTTTAGCCTTTTATACACTTTTGTATACAACTTTTTCTGCTTTTCCAGACAATGAATTCTTACAATGCCTTAAAATATTTGCTATGCAAGTGGTCTATATTGGGACCCAGTTCCAATATCAGCATGACTTAGTCCCCAGGTTTTTTCAGCGAAATGACATAATAATACATTCACAGTAACTACAAGTAATTTCAGGTTTCCATTTGCCTTGAGGCTTCTTGATATATGCCATTTCAGGGACAGAAGGGATCAGAGAAAAAAATGTAAGTGTTGATAAAATAGCCCAAAGTAAGCGTCAGCCAAAACATCACAAAGATTTGTGCAGTCCTTCCAAAGCTTTGCTCAATGTTTTCCAAGTCTTTCTCAACTGTACAAGACAAAGCAATAGATCTGGGGTTTTAACAAGTTGTCTTACCTAAACAGAGTTAGTGCTCATAAACAGCAATGTTTCTCAGCATACTGCTTTCCATTTCCTGCTCGGAGGGGTTTTTGCTTTGTTTGGTTGGGGTCTTTTTTACAATAAAAGTTACTTTAAAAGATTTGTCTTGAGTGTTACCCCTCATTAATGTTCTCATCCAGGGTATTAGAAAAGATGTCACACACCACAGTGGAACTTTCCTAAAAGTTGATAGCTTTATTCCCACACACGTACACATGAAAAACAGAAAAAGGAAAATGTAAAAGGCTGCTGAGAAAATCTAGGTGAGAATTTATAATGAATTAACGATAAGTCAGATAGCCCGTGTCCATCAATACGTGCGTATATAAAAACATTAAAGGAAATGTGGAAGACAAAAAGAATTACTTTAAAGAAGCAAATCATGTATAGTTGTTTAAACTGAGGAAAGTCCTCGACTGATGAGCATAAATAAATTGTTAACACTTTTGATGAAACACATACTAACTTGCTCATGTCTCCTCACAAGCTGCAACCTGTTCAAGGCTACTGAAATGCGAGGGGAAAAAAGCCCCAACCACCCACACCTTTTTTGTCCAGCCAAATCATCCAGACACAAATTAATAAAGCCCAGCGCTTTCGTAAGACATCACATCTTCAAAGTACCGAGCACACATTAGCTAATCAATAAATTCCCCTGTCTCGAATCCAAAGTGCGCTAGAGGAATGGAGGCCAAATCACGAAAAGTTGGGGCAAGCCTGACCTCAAACATCTCACCAGCGTATTGCCACGGGGGCTGGCCGAGAGCCCGCCAGGGCTCAGCTCTGCCTCACGGCCGGGCTGCCCCTCAGACAGCCGGCTCCAGCCAGCTGTTACCTCCCAGCCAAGCTGTAACTCCCAGCGGGACCCTGAAGAGTCACCTGCAGCCCCCGCTGCTTGCATCGCGCCTGCTCCGAGGCTCCGCTCGGAAGGATTCGCCCCGAGCGCCCTGCCTGCTCTCAGCCGGGGCCAACGGAGGGCTCCTCAGCCAAACCGCGCCCGGGCGCCCCTGGGCTGAGGGCAGCGGGGAGCCTCGCAGACGCCCAGCGCCCTGGCTGGGGCCCTCTCAACACAGTTGTCACCTTTGCTCAGCCCACCCCACCCGCCTGGNGAGTCACCTGCAGCCCCCGCTGCTTGCATCGCGCCTGCTCCGAGGCTCCGCTCGGAAGGATTCGCCCCGAGCGCCCTGCCTGCTCTCAGCCGGGGCCAACGGAGGGCTCCTCAGCCAAACCGCGCCCGGGCGCCCCTGGGCTGAGGGCAGCGGGGAGCCTCGCAGACGCCCAGCGCCCTGGCTGGGGCCCTCTCAACACAGTTGTCACCTTTGCTCAGCCCACCCCACCCGCCTGGCCGCCCCGGGCCGCAGAT
>WEKW01004049.1:95002-162003 GCA_013389905.1 Sula dactylatra
GGCGGCCGTGCTGGGGGGGCTGGTGGGCAGAGCGGGCTGCCGCCGTCACCCGGGGGACGGGGGGTTCGCGGGGGATGACCGTGTGTGCCCTTAGGCGTGGTTTGGGAGGGCTGGAGCCGGCCAGAGACCCCGCAGGGCAGCGCTGGCGCTTGCACTGACAACCTGAAGTGCCCGGGAACGGCTCCTGTCCGTGCCTGCAGAGAAGCCCGCTTGGGCTGAAACGCGGTTTCGCCTGCGCAGATGAGCTGGTCCGTGTGACCATCGCCATAAACTTGGTGATCCGTCCCGGGTTTCAAAGCCTGCTATCCCTTTAATGTCTGGTTTGACAGCTTTGGGTGAGGAAGCACTTCCAACAGCTGTCTTCTTGGCAGTGCACCAAGCGCCGGCTTAAAGGGTCCCCGGCTGGAGCAGCTTCACCTTCTGCCTCTGAACAAACCCAGCGATTGTTTCGTTTTCCGGCTGCTTTTTTACCAAGCAAGGGCTGTGCTGTGGCACCGTACATGCCTTTTGTACCGCAGCTCTACGATTCCATTCAAAATACATACATTCTGTCGAAAAACTCTTTGCTGCTGCTGCTGCAATTATGTGGGTGGTAGCCCCGCTTTGACTGAGAATTAGAAGTGCTTTAAAAAAAAACCTCATTAAACTTAAACGTTCAGAAATCACCGTTCTTCAGTCATTTCATGTATATTACATACTTTTCCAGATCTATATCTGAGTACAGATGGTGGGGCACACCCTGGTTTTGCCATCGGTTATTTCACTGCTGCTTTTACTGTACATATTTTGTCAATAAATACATCTGGGTTGATACTTGTTCGGAGTATTTTCTGTGAGAATAATGCCTTTTATTTTCCCTTTTCTATTACCGAAAGATGATGAAGATGAGGAGGAAGAGGATGAAGAAGAAGAAATAGATGTTGTGACAGTGGAGAAAAGACGCTCTTCCTCCAACAAGGCTGTTACCACCCTTACTATTACAGTGCGTCCTAAAAATACCACTTTTCCAGCAGTCAGGACACAGCAAAATGAACTGATTTTAAAGCGTTGCGCACCAATTCACCAGCAGCATAATTATGCTGCTCCTTCTCCATACATGGAGAGTGAAGATGCTCCACCGCAGAAGAAGTTGAAAACCGAGGTGCCCCGTCCAGTAAAACCCACGATCCAACCAAAGTCTAAGAGTTCAAGTCCTCGAAACTCTGATTCGGAGGATAGTGAACGTCGACGCAACCATAACATCCTGGAGCGTCAACGGCGTAATGATCTACGGTCAAGTTTCCTCACATTAAGGGACCATGTGCCAGAACTGGTTAAAAATGAGAAAGCTGCAAAAGTTGTGATCTTGAAAAAAGCCACTGAATACGTTCACTCCCTTCAGGCAGAGGAGCAGAAGTTATTACTAGAAAAGGAAAAATTGCAAGCCAGACAACAACAATTGCTAAAGAAAATAGAATACAAGCGGACTTGCTAAACCTTGTTTTGTTTTGGTTTTTTTTTTTGGCTGACCAGGACAGTCATTGCCACTTTGCACATTTTTGATTCTTTAAAAAAAATTGTGTTTTTTGACGTTAAGAATGTTGGTTTTACTTTCAATCCAGTCCCTGAAGTAATCGACAAACTATATTATCCGGGTACAGAGCAAATGGAAGTTCTTGCAAGGAGTTTTTTGCAAGACTACCAAACAACAATGGACTGCCTTTGTTTTTCTTCTTAAGAACTGTAGATGGTGGAGATTTTTTTTTTTTAATTGTTGTGAGCATTTGGAGCTGCTGATGACATCTAGTTGAGTTTTAAAACGTTCATTCCTAAGTTTTATGGTGCTTATGTTCTAACTGATGTTACTTTAGGGGTTGGCATTTTGTACCCCTGTGGGAATTTTCTGTAAATACCATCTACACACTTGCCTTTTGTACATGTCTTGGGTTATGAGAGGTGGCTTTTGCTACCAGTATTAGACTGGAAGTTCATGCCTAAGTACTGTAATACCTCAATGTTTGAGGAGCATGTTTTTGTATACAAATATATTGTTAATCTCTGTTATGTACTGTACTAATTCTTACATTGCCTGTATACTTTAGTATGATGCTGATACATAACTAAATTTGATACTTATATTTTCGTATGAAAATGAGTTGTGAAAGTTTTGAGTAGATATTACTTTATCACTTTTTTGAACTAAGAAACTTTTGTAAAGAAATTTACTATATATGCCTTTCCTAGCCTGTTTCTTCCAGTTAATGTATTTGTTAATGTTTGGTGCATAGAACTGGGTAACTGCAAAGTTCTGTGTTTCATTTCTTCCAACAATGTACATTTAGTGCTGCGTCTTATAGCACTTTGAAATACCTCATGTTTATGAAAATAAATAGCAATTACATGATGTGCCATTTACTATTTTTCTTTTAAAAGAAGTTCCTTTAAATACAACCTTTAACTTTTCAATGTAATACAAAAAACATGGTCCCATATCCTGGGCACTTAAACTCTCAAACTATAGGTGACGCTCTGTGAAAAGTCAGCTAGGACATTTCCATTTCTGGTTAAAAAGTAATCATAGTAGGAACTATTTTCCTATTCTTTCATACTTTGGATGTCTCTTGTGATGTCAGGATCATCCCAGGGGACTGAATGTACCACAGTTAATGGAAAGACTCCCGTGTCTTCTGAAGAATCCTGGAACATCCACTGTATGCAGAGAATTGTGAAGATCAAAAACACAGCTAGCATGCTTCTGCTAAGGGACTGGCCTCTGTGGTAGACAGGTGGAGAAGTAAATGATGGAGGTACACTTGCTGCAGCACAGAAAACGAAATATTTGTAGTAAACAAGGATCTTACTTGACTGCTGTTAGTATTTGCATTACAAAAGGCTTATCCTTAATGCGGTCCATCACTGCATAGGAGAATTAATGTTCTGGTTTGTAGCTGAAGATTCTGTTTGTTACTACTTGTGCGCAGTTAGTAAAATTAAAAATCCATGGGAAGATAGAGAGCTACGAACCATGTGTCAGATGAACAATGATGCAGGTGGTTGTCTCGAGAGGTGTGATGGCAGGAGCAAGACATGTAAGTCTGTGAAATATGTTTGGTCGTTTTGGTAAGCTCCTTGAGACCAAGGAGTTGTTTTATTTTCTAATCTGTATAGGTATTTCTGACATTGTCTTTCCCCCATGCTGAACCTGAAAAGGTATGGATTAATGGCCAGTAAGTAGTTTAAGGATCAAGTTGCAAGGGGTAGTCTGGGACATCTGCCCCTACTTTAGGCACAAAGTAGCTTGCTTGGCAGTGGAGGTACAGAACATCTCAAATTTGCCGTGAGGTAACAGAGTAAGAGCAGTATGGGGGCAAAATTGCCACATTAATAGGTGTGCCATATGTCCATGCCCTACAGTAGCTTGTTGGTGTACCCATAACCTGTGCATTCTTGGGCCCCAGCCAGTTTCCCAAGAACACTGGGAATTGTACTTATTAATATTTCAGTGCTGTAAATCCAGATCCTCGACAGGCAAAAACTGGTGTAACGGCATTTGGATTCAGCTAGGCCTACATAAGTTTATGCCATTTGAGGATTTGGACTGAATAGATTTAATATCTTCTGAATTCATACTTGAGAATCACAATCATTCCATAAATAGAATCCTTATTTTCATTCCCTTGATGTGGACTTGATCATGCTTCTCCCATTTTGCTTTTACAGTGAAAAAACAGTAAAAGACAAAGCCTAAGCAGAGACAGTTGGTATGGACAACTGCAGTGTACATTTAATTTTACTAACTACAACAAACAAACTATCTTCAAACCCTTTTTATTAGCAAATTTTGTTGAACTGCTGTTGTACTGTTTTCAAACAAGGTACAAGTCACTTGGAGTCTTCTTGAAGGAGGAGGAAAGCTTTTCAAACATCCATTGTATTGTCTTTCTAACCTGTGCCTGCTTGCCTTCCAGCAAGGGCTTCTTAACATGAGTTTACAGTTAGACTTAGTATAACATTAAAAAAAAAAAGTTACAGCTGTATACTGGCCAAATACTTTCCTAGCAGATGCAAATAATATTCTGAACAAATAAATCACAGAATGATCTGTCACTGTCTCTTTACAGTCTAGGAATGTACTGTCTAAGGATTGAACATGCAAATTTGAACAGAGATTCTTCCCTTCCCTTTCCCTTTCCCTTTCCCTTTCCCTTTCCCTTCCCTTCCCCTCCCCTTCCCATCTCTTTCTGGAGAACGTCTGGTCTGAATCCTCCACTCAGAGCAGGGCCAAAGTCTAGGTCAGATCAGGTTGCTCACGGTAATACGCAGCTAAAGTTTGAATATCTTCAAGGACGGAGATTCCACAGCCTCTCGGGACATTTCAGTTTTTGACTACCATGACTGATACAAATTTTCCTGCTATCTGGAATTTTCCTTGTTGCAACCCCTGTCCATTGCCTCCTGCCTTTTTGTGTTTAACCTCCCAGAAGAGGCTGGCTCCACCTTCTCTGTAACCTCCCATTAGGTAGTTGAAGACAGCAATTACTTCTCCTTTCTCTTCTTGAGACAACCCAGTTGGTCTTGTATTGTTGTGGTATCCAAGCGTTTAGAGTATAAAAAAGGTGTCAAATACTTAGATTTGTTTGGATATTCAACACAAATCGTATCTGAAAGGCTCTTTTTCAGTGTGGGAGTCTTGGCCTGATCCTTTTGAATTCAGTGATAAACGTCCAACTGCTGTCGGTGCAGATAGAATCTGGCCCACATGATTCAGAAATGCTCCCCGTGTACTGTACTGTTTGCTGATATATGCTGTACTACCAGTACTTTGGATTTGGCTTTTTTATTTTTTCTTCTTTTAAATAACTTTCAGGAGTTGACAGGTTTGTTTTCATGTTATTGCTGTAGGGAGCAAGTTGTCAGGGACAAATGTTTTTGTAAACAAAAATCTCAGTTGTAGGATGTTATTGAGTTACAATTGTTAAATAGTGGGTTTAGATTCTTTTGTATTTACCCGATAAAAAGAATTGAGAAGTGTAGGGAAGATAGCTTTTGAAAAGAAGAGGTAAACAACTCATTTAGTAATATTTTCTGAAGACTCAGTAGCCATAATGGTACATACAGAAAGACATAGAGACATAGCAACAACTGACAAAAGATCCTTCTGCCTGCACATCTAGAGTGGAGAGTCCATAAGGACTCAGTCAAGTAATGAATAGAAACACTATGCCTTTTTTTTTAATATACATCCCTACATTTGCATAACAAATGAAAACATTTCTATCTGGAGAATCTGTTAGAAAATGTGGCAAGTACCTAATAACTGCTTGTTAAAAAGCGGGTATTGCCGATTCCTGAAGGGAAAGCTGAATTAGATTGATTGCAATCTTATCTGATCTGCTATAAAAATTCCCAAGTTCTTTTTCGTACAAGACGGAATCTGCTGATGGAATCAGATGCTTTCCTTCCAAATCACAGATCCCAGAGGATGGTCGTCTTCCACTTTTCTGCTTATTTTCTTAAGAATACCACTAAGAACACAAGGGACTTGAAACACCAAAATGAAATGATTCCTCCATAAACCAGTATAAGTAAAACACCAGTGGGAGTGCTTAAAAAGGTGAAATGTGTTAATGATGTCATTACCACTAGGTCACCTGTTGCCATGAGTGCAAAGGAAAGTGCATTTCTCAAACCCCAAGCTACTGTTATAGCTACTTATCACTGCATCTTGGCAGGACTGCTTGAGATTTCATGATGTGTGTAATTTGTAGAGGGCACATTTGCTCCTGGTAAGTATACTGATAAACCAAGCTAGAGTAAAATGACTTTAAAAGGATCCCATTCTTAAGCCTGAATTTCCTGGCTTGTGGCTGATTTAAATCGGAAGATTTAATTTTATTTAAAGTTTCAAGTACAAGATCATGCATTTAATGGCTTTTTTACATACTGTGCTGTTTATCACACTCTTGGCAAAATTTTCTGTTCCCTTTTCTCTTCCCCTTTGTACCTAAACTACATGTGATGTCACTTCTCTCAGGACCTCAAAGCCATCAAACTTAAAGGGGTTTGAGGTGTCACAACGACCCCTTTAAAGTAAGCAGGGATTTCGGAAGAAATCCAAGATACACAGCACTTCCAGAAATCTCACAGAAAGGTAATGGTGCAAAATGTGGAAGAGAAGATGATTGTAGGGCCAGCACGGCGGTTTTTGCCACAGCACTTCTGGCTACTACTGGAGCATTGATAAGCAGAGCCCCATCTTGCCTCAGCAATTGCCTGGATTCAGAGCCCTTGGTCTGCGCCCAGGCAAGCTTTCACTTCTGCTGGGCTACCTCTTCCAGTCTGTTACCATACACTAGTTTTTGCTGCCTATCTTGTGCTGACCCTGCAGGGAGGCTTGGCCGCAGTAAAACAGGCATTTTGCTGTTAAGTTGCATGAGGTGATAATTTCCCCTGCCTGCAGATCTGTGATTCTCATCCAGCTTTGTGCCCCTACCGGCCATATCCTTCTTTCAGTGGGATTAGTTAGATACATATTTGAGCAACAGTCAACTCAGAGAAGATAAAATGAATTTTTGACCTCTGAGCTGTGAAGATTCCTTGTATGTATGCTGCATGTATAGATTAACATACACGATGCATGCACAAAAGGCGTTCCATATGCGTTGATTCATGAACGCTGCTAAATAAGCCAAGTGTGTATTTTAACAAAGTAACAAGACGATCCACTTGGTCCTTTGAAGAAAAAGAAAACAATAAAAGGTATTTTGTTTCCTGTATTTATGATCACAATATGACACACCTAAATAATGCAGAAATGAAAAAAAAAATACCTACAAAGTAAGTACAATTACTGGCAAGAATTTTTTAACTCCATGATGAAATGGATAGATGTGTAGACTTAGCAGACTTAAAATTTAGCAGACTTGTAGCTGAATTATGACCTATTTGTTACTGATCTCTGAACTGTTGAGTTACATTTTGTATGCATAATCATTGTTAGGCTCCATATATGCTATTACATCTGCTCTATTGGTAAGCTATATCATTTGCCATGATATAGTTCTTCCATCTGACATGGGTTAGACAAGAGGAGACATTTTCATTTTATGGTAAAATAAGATTATTTCTTTTTTCTTTATTCTAGGGTCCCAATTTCCCAACCTCATTTGTCTGCTTTAAGTATTTGCTGCTTTCTGCCTGCTTTCTATCTTCTGTACTGCCTGCATTTAGGGAGCGGACCTGTCTTCTATGTTATCTGTCTGAAGCTGAGGTTAGACTGTGTTTCTGTGAGTTGCTATATCAATCATCATAAAATTATGACGAGTCATGTTGCCCAAAAGAACAGTGTCTAACAGCTGAATATAGTGTAGTTTTATATTAGAGTTAGGATGAATCACGTTTTCTACATCTGTTTGGTTACACCTTCTAATCTGCATTACAAGCATTATACAATTTCAAGCACCTAGCTGCTTAGCTTCCCAATTCTCCTTATGTAGTCACCAGAGAGACACAGGCTCTTCCCAGAGGACAGTTCAGAGCTTCTACATTGGGCTTTTAATGGAACGGGCCCAAACATTGCTCTGGGCGGTGGAGAAAGTGTGATTACAGTGTGGAAGGGGTGATTACATGAACTATGTTAAGGGCTTCGTTCTTGCTGCTGGGTACCATCAACGAGTTGCTTGATCCATAGCTGATCTTACTTACCGGATGCAATTTAAAGCAATGATTTGGAGAAAAATGCAGGTTAACAGATTTATTTCTTAGAATAGAACAGTGGATGAATACAGGATATATAGTTAATTTAATTGGCATATTTCATTTTAGTTGCAATTAAATAAAATATTTCAACGGCACTTATCTCCATTTTGCTTCCTAACACCATCAAAAATAAGTATGTAGTGTTTTAGCATTCAAAGATTTCACTTCCTCATACAACAAAGCAGTGTGTGTATGTGTGTGTAACAAATTAGAATATTATTTGGACTGGTATTTTTAGTATCTGTATACAAATAGCTTTTTTCTTGTGCAATACATGGCAATCACATTTAGGCGTAACCTTGTTTCTTCAGTATGACATAGACGTAACAATAACTACATTGTAATTAATATTGTAATTAATTTAATTTTAATATGTAATTAATATTGCAATTTCTTATGTAGGAGGTGAGAGAACTATCCAGTATCATATACAGAGTTCAGTGGTGGCTAGTAGCTGGGAATCATCATAAAACATTTTTAAAGCCACTTAGATAATTTATTTCTTTTAAATTCCTGAGATCAATCTTAAAATATCCTTGAAATATTGTTATGAATTTGCTTTTCTGTCTAGAAATTATCTCTGTCTTCTAAAATTGTCATTAGATTGGGCAATTCATTAACATTTTTTTTTTCTGAGCAAATGTTTGGAAAAGAATGATGTCAAAGAAAGGAAATTGCACTGTCTTTGATATTCACATCCTCGGAGTTACATGCCACTGTCTTTAAGGTAGAAATTAATCTATGGGCTGTGGGGGGGGTTGTGAGACAAACAATTCGGTATGAGGAATGTGAAGGAAATAAATGAAAAAAATCCCATGTGCAAATGAGAAAGACTTCATTATTTGCCCAAAAAATGTAAAGTAACTAATCATGCAAACAAGGGGATGAAAACAGACCTAATAGCCAGTGGTGATGCTTCAGTGTATTCTTGCAGGTATTCCACGCAGGAATTAAACTGGATGCTTTATGGAATCATGGAATCATAGAATGGTTTAGGTTGGAAAGGACCTTTAGAGGTCATCTAGTCCAACCCCTCTGCAGTCAGCAGGGATATCCCCAACTAGATCAGGTTGCTCAGAGCCCCGTCCAACCTGACCTTCAATGTTTCTAGGGATGGGGCACCTACCACCTCTCTGGGCAACCTGTGCCAGTGTTTCACCACCATCATTGTAAAAAATCTCTTCCTTACATCTAGTCTAAACCTATGTTCTTTTAGTTTAAAATCATTATCCCTTGTCCTATCGCAACAGGCCCTACTAAACAGTTTGTCCCCATCTTTCCTATAGTCCCCGTTTAAGTACTGAAAGGCCGCAATAAGGTCTCCCCCGAGCCTTCTCTTCTCCAGGCTGAACAACCCCAACTCTCTCAGCCTGTCCTCGTAGGAGAGGTGCTCCAGCCCTCGGATCATCTCTGTGGCCCTCCTCTGGAGCCGTTCCAACAGCTCCATGTCCTTCCTGTGCTGAGGGCTCCAGAGCTGGACGCAGGACTCCAGGTGGGGTCTCACCAGAGCGGAGCAGAGGGGGAGAATCACCTCTCTCGACCTGCTGGCCACGCTGCTTTGGAGGCAGCCCAGGATATGATTAGCTTTCTGGGCTGCAAGCACACATTGCTGGTTCACGTCCAGCTTTTTGTCCACCAGAATGTCCAAGCCCTTCTCCGCAGGGCTGCTCTCAATCCCTTCATCCCCCAGCCTGTATTGATACCATGGGTTGCCCTGGCCCAGGTGCAGGACCCTGCATGTGGCCCTGTTGGGCCTCATGAGGTTTACATGGGCCCACCCCTTCAGCTTGTCCAGGTCTCTCTGGATGGCATCCCATCCCTTTAGGTGTGTCAACTTCTCCACTAAGCTTGGCGTTGTCTCCAAAATGACTGTCCTAGCAAGCCACACGTTCAATTTCCATATTTTTTGTGGGGGGCATCATTCAGTTGTTCTGCCCTTCAGCTATTTCCAGCTGTAATTTGGAGAGACCCTTAAGGTGTCAATGTCTTAGATGCGATCAGAGCATGTCTACAGGATTTTGCACTACTGGTGAGATGGGAGTTTGCTGTCTTGGTTCAAGAATATGATGAATCTTTGGCTTCTACTAAGTAAGTCTCTGAGTAGTTCATTATGTTCAGAGCTTCAGCAGTATTTTGGTCACTTTACAAAAGTGATCAGTGAAAAAGCTGGAGACTCTGGAGTTGGTAGCAGTTGAAGATAGGATCCAGAAAATCACAATTATTTAAACATAGACATAGATGTGACAGCATGTAACACCAAATGGTTTGGATAAATGTTTGTCCTGTGAAAAGAAAAGGAGTTTAATCACCTGTACAGCATCTGTGAATTTGGCCCTAAAGAGCTAGAAAATAATGTTTAGATTCCTAAATCAAGTGCTAAAATAAGAATAGTGTTATCTAACAGCCTCTCCCCGTCTCCCTGATAGTGGCAGTGTTTTGTTTTGTTTTGTTTTGTTTTTGTTTTTAAAGAGATGTTTGGAGGTTCATGCTTGATATTCCTCCACTCTAAGAAATGGGGAACATGTTTGGTTGATCCCTTTAGAACTGCATGTACTCTTAAATAAGAGTTAGAAAATTCTTAGTGTAAAACAAAATCTAACAGGGATGCAAACGTATTCTGTTTTATCTAGAAACCTGGTCATCCAAAATGTACTGTAAACTGTGTTTCTGAGGGCTTTTTTTTCCTCATTTTTTCCTAAAATCATTAGTTTTGGTCAGGGTTCCGAAGCACCATTCCTGGGTGACATCCTCAATAATTATGAGTAGAAACATTTCAAATAACACAAATTAATCTCGCCCTAGAAGTACCAATTTTTCTGTGTTGATTACAGAGAAGCCATGGGTGACCAGATACATGTACCAACATTGTAGATGTCTAATGTGGGCTTCAGCTTAAGAGACCTAAATCTGGATGTCTGTTTGTAGATATCTAACTGAAAGTTTGATATCTAGGTGCTATCATAATCTGTAGTGTCAGGAGAGTGATTAAGTGTAGGTGTCTATTTTAGGATGAACTGAATTAGTTCTCTAGGTTCAGTTCACTGTATTGATTAGCTCTCCATTGTCTATAAAAGGAACTCCAGGTATATAGTGAAGATGTAAACACCTATGCATTAACACCCAATTTCAGTGCCTTAAACTACTGCTACTCCTGTCTTCCACTTATTTTATTTCACTTATACATCTTAAAGGTTTTTCCTGAACTAGTCAAGTAACCTTAAACCCAGTTCTGTCTTGTTCATCTTTTCTTCAACACTCATATGCTTTTTTTGTTTTGGTCGTCTATAACAGCATCTCCATAACTTTAGCGTCTTTGGATTTCTCTTATCCTCTCACATGTCCTGCTTTTCATCAGTGTATAGCAATATTCATCATTGCCATAAAATTGCTTGCATAACTGACAAAATTTCCTAGAACATGTCTCGTGTTAACATATTGCGTGGTGGGCAAGACCTTATTTTCTCCTTCTCACACCTACACAAAGCTCACTCACAGGGCATGTTGATACATTTCAGATGTTGATATACTGACAACATTTTAAATTAAACTAAATGATAGCACAAATCGCATTCTTTTCAATGTAAAAAAGCCACAGAAGAAAAACAGAAAATAGAGGAACATTTAGAAAAATCACTATTAACTTTTACAGCTAGATCTGTTATTGGACCTCTTATAGTTCAAACTATTTCAGTGTTTCCCTTCACTTGTTTCTATAACCTTACTCCAGTAGTCCTTAACTTCATTCCTCTGTTCCTTTAAAAAGATTCTTTCTTTTTACAGCTCCTGTGGTCATCAATAACTGTTCCGTATCACCCTATGTCAATTCCTCCTTTCATTCAAACACTTAAATGAGTCATATCATTTTTTTTTTGCTTTGCAGTTTTGCCTTTCCTACTAGTTATATTATGTCTTAGTGTAATTTTTTTGAAGTCTAAAATGCAGAGTCCTGTTCTGTGAGCTGCTGAACTCTTGCTGAGTGGCTATAGATCTGTTGACTTCAGTAGGAGTGTATAAAGTAAGAACTCAAGACCTTCCAAGACTTGTAAATGAAAATTGTAGGTATGCCAAGTTAAATTACACTGTATTTTATATTCTTTCCCATTTTTTGAGTTCTTAATTTCTTACTGACATTTGTTTATGAAAGACTACTTTAAGAAAACACAAGCATGCAGTTAGAATAAAATAGAACAGTGCATATTAATTACTATTGTTTCACTTTTGTCAGCAGTACGTTTTAAAGACTGAATGTTATTTTCTGGAGTAATTTAAGCATATGCATTCACTATTAACCTAGGAGCAGTTAAGTTGTCATGAAGTCCTTTGGTAAAGAAAATTATGCTTTTCTGCTGCTGGTGTTGACAATATGCAGTGCTTGGATGCTTTAGTTATGTAAGCACCTGTGAAAATAAATGGCAATTAGAAGTGGTCACGAGTAAGGCATTTGGCTGTCTATCCTACTAAAAAATTTTTAAATTAAAGTTTTTCCTCACTGTTAATAAAGAATGGCAATAAAACAAAACAAATCTTGGGTGCCTAGTTTATTTCTTACCAGAACTCTTTAATTTTGAAGTTTCAGGCATTAGTCTAGTAGCAAGTGTCAGAGTAAATAAATACTTTCTATACTGATCCATGTCATTCTACAAGTTTATAAGTGAGCCTTCAGCCTATAACATGTGCATTATCACTTTCGTGTTTCCCTCAAAGAAGACAGCTTTTGAACACTTGTGAGCTTGGTCTCAGAAGTGTCAGCTGAAATTCAAGCTGTATATTATTAACAGGCATGAAGAAACAGAAGGAACAGAGAGATTAAATGACTTAACAATAGTTAAAAAAAGATTAGTAGCTTTTGTTGAGGGCTGCCTTCATATCACTTGGTCCTACTTCATGGCCTACGCATGTGACAATGAAGCATACTTTTGTGAGTGAGAAGTTCTAACTAATAATGTCCTAATTAAACCTCAAACCTTGATGATGAAAGAACAGTGCATATTTATATTTTACACTGGAACAGGGGTTCCTAAACCTACTTACTTTGTGCACAACCATACTGCAACAACATCTAACCATATGTATTTTCAAGGGGATGCATTCACCTTACTATTGCTGCTGATGGGATGAGTGCACAGTTTGGGAGTCCCAGGCAGGAGATCCAAGCTCACTCCAGAAGAAAAGCCCTTGATTGTTCTTTCATTGGCTGGGTAATAATGACCCAAGAAGGGATTTTACTTGTGCATTTGTTCCAGTTGCCCAGAAAACTGAGCTGGTGTAAAGTAGCGTAGCACCTTGGGAGTCAATGGCATTAGGACAGATTATGCCAGCTGAGGAGCTGAAGTTGAAATAAATTGAGAAACCTGATTATAACTGTGCCATTGTATATATGGAAAAGTATTTGAAGTCCTTCAGTGTTTCGTTGTGACCACAGGTAGATATGTTTTTTAATGCCCTAAACCTCCTTAATCAAAATCTTAGTTTTAAAAATTGTTATTAAACATCTTTGCCCAAAGTATTTTTATATTTGATATACCACAAATGTCGCCTACATCTCAGCAAATATGCACTGTGATTAAAGGGTATAATCTCTCAAGAGAGGTTTATAATCATTTTAATTACCCTGGACTTAATAAAAGGAATTAAGGGATTTAATAAAAGGGCATTAAGAGATTGCCAAAGGGTTAAATATATATATTTTTATAAGAAAAACTGTAAAGCTTCTGTGGCTTTGAGGTGGGAAGGTGGGAAGGCTTAGTGGGAAAAGAGGAGGAGGTGAGCAAAAGTCAAGATGAGGATTAGTGTCAATTAAACTTCTCTTTGAACCTCCTAACTTGCATATGCAGAACCTGACACAGCTGAAAATATTTGCAATTTCCTGGGCCACACCAGACCAGAGAGGTTGGTGTACAGCTCGCTGACCTGCAGGAAACTGCAAGGGAGCGGAAGAAGGATATAAACCCAGTCAATTTCTTCTAGCTCAGTGCTAAGATATTTGGAGTGCGTAAGGGAATTTTGAGAGTCAGTAGATTCATTTCTCAGGCCCCAAATATTTTGTTTTGTTTTGATCTACCTTAGATCAAAACTAAACAAATTCTCTGCCATAATCCTCATCCTCTGGTCTTAAGTTTCAGGTTAGTATCGAGTTTAGTTTATTTCTAGTCTTCTGGAATATAATAAATGTAATTAAAGATCAGAAGATGAAAATGAACCAACAATCTTCAGACTGGAAATTCTATAGCTCTTACAAAACAAGGCAAAATCCAGCATACAAACACCTAGAACGTTACCTCACTTCACCCTTAAGCTGGATCAATCTTGAAGCCTTATCCAGAGAGATAAGGTAGAGATCCAAATGTAGATACCTGAACATAAATCAGCATGAGTTCTTTTGAAAGTTTTGTTGGCTGGAAGTAAAATGAGTTGCTTAGGTTTTCCAGTTGGGGTTAACACACATTTCTAATGTGTTTTCCATTTCCTAACACTACCGTCTTTCAATGCTGGGCTAAATCCTTTCTCCTGGTTGTGGGCGTTCCTGTAAGCCTCAGGGATAGACATTCTGCACAAGGAGGTACAGAGGGCTGCCATGGGGCTTATAATGCCTGTTTTCTTCTGTACAACATCCTGGATAGGAAGAGACTCCTTGGACGATTTTAAATGACCATGTGTAAGATCCACATTTTATAACCCTCTGCCCTTCCTTCTGTCCCCAGAGACCACACCTCTGGTGTGCAGAGAAAGCTGGTGCTGAATCAGCATTCAGAAATGAAATTTAAACATGAGAGAAGGCAAGAAATGTGAATCTGTACCCACCTTCATGATTCAAAATACCAGGAAACCTTCAGATAGGTGGGGCAATGTGACATGATTTAAAAAATCAAAGCCAACAGCTGTTCATAAGTACCTGTGCATGTTTTTCTCTGCTTTCTTTCTTCCCACCTCTTTATGAGTGAAAGCTGCAGAAACTGGGCCAAAGGCACTCAACTCCTTCTATATTATGTAAAATGCATGGGGATGTTCTTTAAGTCTATACTAAGCAAGTGATAAGTTTCAGAAAGACATTTTCTCTAGCATGAAGGCATGAGGATAGCTGGGAGAATATGAACAATTAGCTCATGATCTGTTCTTTGATCAAAAGCATAACTCCTCACTTTTTTGAGATGTGCTAGAAATGTAAACCAATAACCATTAAAAAATTATTTTTGGTGAGCAGTGACTGGAGATGGCAAGAAAAATGGAACAGCAGAAAAACTAGTATATTTTAGATGACTGGTATGCTTAATCAGGTCTTGCAGCAGAAACAATCTTAAATGGAATTTTGAGAATTTTGAGCAGGTCCATGCAGCCACACTAACTTTGTTCTGAATTCCGTGTGGTTGTAATTCAAACAAACACTACCAAACAAAATATACATATTATTCTGTTAGTGAATGAAACCTAGAGGTTTTTAATGCTTCTGTTGAAAAGAGATTGATTCACTGCAGAGTAATTCAAGGTTGTTTCTGCTCTTGGCAGAAACAAACAAACACACAAGCAAATAAATCCTTAGGCATCTAACCTGCAAAACAAAACAACTCTTTTTTTTTTTTACACTGGGAGCTTCTCATAAATAGGAAATCCTCCTTTTGCTTTTTTCTTCCCCGCCCCCCCCGCCCTTTGGCTAGAGCTTAGGGCCTTTACAGTGGAAATATAACATATGGATTATAAACCTTCTGAGGAAGGAACCGTGTTTTCCTTTTACTGTGGACAGCAGTCAGCTCCACTGAGTTTCTGTGTCTCTGAAAAGGTTCTCCAGGTCTGTCTACATTGTAAAAACTCATAAAAATTCAGTAATATCTTTACATGGGGACTTTAAGCATTGTTAGCATTTCATGTTCCGTATTAGCCGATCCAGTTACCTTGTCTATCTTGGTTACTGGTCGAAGCTGGGACTGCGGCGTGGCAGCAGCTGATGCACATCTAACTGTTGGCTGACGTGGTGGTTCCACCCTCCCTGGCAGCCAGTAGTTAGATTGGTTTAAATTGCTGTGGAACCACAGCTTAAATTATCTAACCTGAGTTAGGTAACCCAAGTTAAGAACACACCTTTCTTTGTGGTGTGTTTCAGCATGACTTTCATGTTGGTTTTATGTTTCCCACTAAAACAGAGATTGGTGTGGAAAGCGAATGTACTCAGAGGAACACTACTGGGTTCCACCAGAGATTTAGCCTTTGGCTACAACAGGCACAGCCCTAAGTCCTGAGAAAATTCCATATACTCCCTGTGACTCATTCCTGCATACCTTGCTCAGGCAAAGCTTCCACTTAACTTAATAGGATATTTTTAAAAAGGGCCAGGCTAGCAGTTACACAGGATATAGCTGTCAGATTGTCAGATCAAGAAAAGTTAGTTGGCTTTTGGGGAGGGGGATTGGAGGGGGGGAACTATACAGTGTTTTCATAGCTTAGGCAGTGGAAAATGTCCTGTTTAACAGTATCAGGGTTTTAAAAATTGTGTGTATAAGGGCCTTATTTTTTAAGGTTTTTCATCATTCTGGTCCTGCTTTGTATAAAGCACTTAAGCCCATGCTGTATGTTAAATACATAGGCAATACTCTGAACTTAAATTTCATTTCATTACATTTAAGCACACGCTTAAGTGATTTGCTGGACTGAGGCCAGAATGCTTGCTGAATCAAACTGAAATACAGCAATGTCTGTTCCTCCCCCTTAAACAAACAAGCACTAAACGAAATACAATAAAATAACATTCCCAGAGAAATTTTGTGCCATAGAAAGAACTGCTGCATTGTAGTATTAGTAATTTGTCTAATGTTCAGTATCTGCACTGTTCATACAAGTGTAATGCGGTAGTAATTAGGTAAGCCTTATGATTTTATCCTCATGTTATATTAGGCATAGTTTTGTAGAGGAAGAAAGTGAAATGAAACTAGGTAAGAAAACAAAAGCTGGAAATGTCATTCCAAATTGCTTGACTTAAACTAAGTGATGATATTGCAGTCTTTCCCGCAGCAGTGGAACCTTGAAAAAATCTGGATTCACTTCCCTCAGTGCAGGATGTGCAACCCAGGACTTGTAAAGTGAGACTCACTTCACAGAGCTACAGATGCTTCATCAAGGCTAATGAGTTAATGTCTATTTCTTGTACAAAATGTAAAATGAGAATAATGCTTGTTATTAGATATTACAAGGAAAATGTGTTGATTTTTCAAACATGCTGAAAAATAACCCATCTGTTTTCTATTCTAAGTAGAGCCAATTCAGTATATTTTGATTTTTATTGTGCTTTGTTGCTGGGATCATTACACATAATGTATTGTCAAATGACCAGAGTAAGAGAGTAGAAAGACTGTAAAAGAAGGAATAGCAATTGGACAATAACCAAGATAATAGCAAGTACCTGTGAATCAACCGGTGAAACAGCAGGAATATTTTTTACTTCATTGGATTATGATTTAGAACCTAAACCACAGTGAGCTGTCTCTTTGAGGAAGGCAGTTTTATTATTTTTCATCACCTAAATATGCATTGCAGTGCAGGGTTTACCAAAAATTTTTACATGTAGATCCCCATATCCAAGTGGAACAACATTTTTAGGGCCTTTCACAGGCTTTAGACCTCCAGTAAATCTGTGATCCTCCACAGACTGCACTGGATTTACAAGTACTCTCTCATGGACAGGCTTCCTTGGTCCTTCAGTCTGATAAGTGCTCCACAAAGCTTTCTGCTCGCTGCTGCACTGAGGTTGGCAGGTAAGGCAGAAGGACCAAGTGACTTGTTCAGAGATATTGAAGAATAAGGTATCGTGGCTTCAAAGTAGAAGCTGTTGGGCCCCAATCCTGTGCCCAACCCTTTCCTCCTCCTCTCTTGTTGTCTTTCTTCCCCACTTTTCTTTCAAAGAAACAAAATATCTTTTGAAAACTTTTTTGAGACTATGACCCATCCTCAATTTTCTGCACTGAAGTTGAGAGTTTACCAGTAGTTTCTTCCGTTGCTCAGCTGAGATTGGAAGTCCAGATGTATTTCCCTGGACTCAGCCCTGGATACAACAGTCTTGTTGTCTAGGTGCAGAGAGCAGGATTGGGCCCTGACACAAAGATCTGTCTTATACATTTTCAGAAATGGGAGATTTTTTTTTGTTGTTTTGACCTTCTAAACCATTTCTATTTTCTTTCTCTTGGTAATGTTGTTATTGTACTATAAGTAATTAGACCTGTGGAAATTAAGAATGTAGTTAGAAAAATTAAACTGGGAAAGTCCAAATGAGCCTGTCCCAGTTCCCACTGAAGCCTATTGATTTAGCGCTTGGATCTGTCAGATTATCTATGAGCTAGCAAGTGAAAGAGGCCCAGGGCACAGATGTTGGCAGTGGCCTGTGATTGTCCCCAGTGTTACATGGTCAGCACGTGTCCTGGCAGGGCTTTGACACAGCCATGGTCAGGGACAGCGGGGGGGTAGCACGGGCCAGCAAGCAGTCCTGATGTGGCCTCTCTGCTGGAAGGTCAGGGGACTTAGGTGTATCAATGCAAACAGCTACGGGTAACTGTAT
Source organism: Sula dactylatra (assembly GCA_013389905.1). Lineage (NCBI taxonomy): Eukaryota > Metazoa > Chordata > Aves > Suliformes > Sulidae > Sula > Sula dactylatra. The sequence continues at coordinate 113,277 of WEKW01004049.1, forward strand.
ATGATGCACCATGCCATGCTAGTTTGACTTAGGTCCAGGGACAGCCCACTGAAATTATTGTAATAAATATAACCAATACATTTTCATGCCCTAATGGACAAAGGGTCTTTCAATTTCAGTCTTTCAGTTACTTTTACAGCAACAAGGCCCACCCAAATTTCAATGTCTTCTAACAGATTTTGTTTTTACACCAAGTACCATCATTAGTTGCAGCTCATATTCATGTGTGGCACCACAGGGAGTTTTTCCAAGGTAAAAGGATTTCTCCTGCTGTCCTGGCATTTGGACATTTACAGGTACAGAACCAGGTACAAAATCCAGCCTCCAGTTTTGCCTCTCAGCTCTGCCTTTTGCCCCTGCCTCACTTTGCTCTCTGCTCAGGACTTTCTTCATTCTTTTGGTTCTTTTATGCAACAGGAATGCAGCCAGACTAGGCTGTAACATCTCACCTTCTTTCTTCCCTTTTTTTCAAAATTGGGTCTCTGATGCGAAATGCACATATAGTCAATGGATTACTTTCGATTGAAAGCTTCCCTGAGGTGACATGTGTATGTTATCTCTTAATTAGCACACTCTTTCTGCACACAGTGAACTTTCTTCAGTTCAGAACATTCCTAAGAGCATTACTACATCTTATAAATCAAGATCATAATAAATATTCATTGCACATGCATTATATCAAACTCAAAAGCTCTGGCTCTCATTTGGATCTTCATAGGACTACATATGGCATATTACCAATAGAGGTGACATACCTGGCATTTGGAGAGATTTTTCTTAATTACTTCTCCCAAGCCTTAGGTTAGGCTCTTGTCACCTTGCACACACACACACACACCTGCAGCAAAGGAGTGACAATTTCATACAATCTTTTATCATTGCACAAGGACATTTGTCCTTTATGACACACAATTCCTTTAGCAACACTTGGTACATCACCATAATTATACAAAGATATGGATTTCTGTTGGGGAACAGATTCCCAAGAGGTTTGGAAGAAAGCATGAATGTTTCTTGGTTGTGTAATAAGAACCAATTGCTCATAAAAGTTGTAAGGTATTCCACAAAAAACTTGTACAACAAGAGACATTGGTCCCAAAAGCCTTATTTTGTATGGAGAAAGGACTGTTTCTGAAGATTTTGTAGCTGATAGGGGCAGGAGACATGAACGTATTCCAGGGAAGTGCTGCTTATCTCTATAAAGGTTCCCCAAAATCTGGACTTGCTGTCTGAATGGTGAGTGGGTTTTTTTTTGTCTAGGTGCAATGATGTAGGAAAATACTTCAGCTTGGTAGGAAAATGCTTCAGTAAATTAATACTGGACTTACTAGGAGAGGATGGTGGTTTTTATTGGCATATAGAGACTGCTGCCATATTTTTCCAAGTTTATGACTGTGTCCACTCCTCTTATAAAGGTTTCCTTGTTTGTGCACAGCTGTAGAAGTCTTACAAGTGGGTGAAATTCTTCCTGCTGCAAGTGCATGAGGAGAGCTGCCTTTGCTTTCCCCAGGTTTCTGAGTGGCAACCTCAAGACCGCTCATGTCAAGAGGGTTTCAAGGTATATTAAAACCTTGCCTTTTTTATTGTTGCCTGTGTGAAGAAGGGTTACGTGTGAAAGCAGAATCTAGCTGAAAGCTGGAAATTTGGGTGTAAAACTGAGAGGAGTGTCCCCAGGCAGGGACAGAAGCCTCTCTGTCTCCCAGAGTAATGAGGTACAAACCAAAGTCTAATCTCTGTCACTAAGAATCAGGTCTAAAATTGTGACAGGAGAGAGAAAGCCCAACAAATTTCCATAGAAATGCAGCCCTTGTTATTTTAACGCTGTGCTGTCCAGCCTTTACCATTAAATCTTCCCCTCTGCCTGGGTGGCCGGGGAGGCACAATCAAAATGGAGCCTGAACACCTGGATGGTGAGGGGGACCCTGCCTGAAGGGGCGCCGGGGGAGATGCCGTTTTGTGTGCCTTTTTGTGTATTTCAGGGTGTACTCTTTTTGGGCTCTCCCTCCATAGGGCCCTTTCCATACAAGCGGCCGGCTGGATTTCCAGCCCATTGTTCGTGGCCGTTGCTGCAGAGACGGGAGCAGCTGGGCCATGAGGGGCCTTGGCTAGCGTCCCCGGGCAGCTCGGCCGCCACGGCCAGGCCCTGCCCTCCGCCAGCCGCTCACCCTCCCGCTGCCGGAGGTGGCACGCCAGACTGTGCGGGATAATGTTTACTAACATGGGCCACATGGCTCCCTGTGTACCGCCGCTCTGCCCAAAATGTGTCAGTCCTCGTGGATTGCCAGGCACCCGGCCAAACCGCCTGCAACGTGCCGAAAAATCTGTCAGCGGGGGCCGCCGCCCGCCATCCCGCCAGGGATCCATCCTCACGGGAGGGAAGGGCGGCCGGTGTCCGCCGCTCCGCACACCCTCCTCACGGGCCACCACGTATGCGTGCCTATAGACACACGCCTGCGTATACGTGTGCGTGTTTCAGGCGGCTGGGCCCCGCTTTGGCTGACCTTGTGGGGTGTGCCGCGGGGTCCCTCCTGGCACAAGGGGTTCCCCCCAATGTCGGGTTTAACGCTATCGATATCGCCGGCGGGGCTGGAGGCAGCAAGCGCCCCAGTGCCGACAATATTGTTTAATGTGTACTTTTACTGGCATGTTGTTTCTCTAGCAAATTTACAGCAGGAGATTACTGCTGGAGCTGACCTTTTTTCCTTCAGCCGGGGTAATGAATGTTGCTATTTAAATGCTCTGCCTCCACAGCCCGTGTGCTTTAGTTTTTAAAAGAGTAGCATAGTACCCAGGGGAAGCCTTTTGTTGCCTGGCTGTGAAACCTGAATACAAGCTCCCCTATTGGAAGCTTGAGAGGCAGAAAATAACAACTGAGAATAGATTTATAGGGTGTAACTTAGCCTAAATCATGTCACAGAGATAGAAAATATGGATCAGATCCTGAGCTGGTGTAAATCAGTATAATCCCATGGAGCAATGATGCTTACACCAGCCCAGGAGCTGGCTCTTGCTTCTTAAAACACAGACGAGCACCATCCAGCAATAGCGAGGAGTGGTTTAAAGTAAGTAAAATGGCAGGGAAGTTTCCTGATAGGCAGAGCGTAATCACTGAAATGAAAATATACCAAATACAAGAATGTCAGTAAAAATGCCTTGGAATTTTTAAATATACATGACCACTTTAGGATTAATATATTCTTTATTCCTTACTCCTTACTCTATATATTCCTTTGCAGTTTGAATGGCCAGCTCCAGGAGTATAAGGCCTTCAAGTGTAAAATGGATATATTAACACAAAACCATGGAAAAGAGCAGTATCACCTAATTATCAGTAGCTCATCATGGAGCTTGTCCCTAGAAAGACTACTTTTCTGAAATAGTGCGTTGCAAATGGGTCAAAAATATAAAATAAGAAATCATAGAGTTAAATGCAGATATTATTAAATTTCAGACTTCAGTAAAATGTCTCATGAAAAATTCATATCCGTATGATTCATCCCATCTCTCTGTCCCTAAACTGATAGAGAATTATAGTAATTTTTTGTAACTATAATCAGTTAAACTAAGAAACATTCCAAGAAATAATCAAAAGGTTGCAATAACGGTTTTAAAAAGTTGTAGGATTTCTGGTATGCAGTTATTAAACACTTTTGAAATGTGACAAAGATAATAGGAGGTAGTTATAAAACTGAAAACCTGGATTAATTTCCACTGTCTGTCCTGTATCCCCACCCTATTTCCTCTGTCTCCTATTGGGGGGAAATGCGTACTAAATCCTCAGTTGTGGGTGTGAATTCAAATGATATTTTGAATGTAGAGTCACTTGTTTATCACCTTAGTCTGGTGGTACACACAGTCCTCTCCCGTGGCCAGACAGACCATTAGACAAGGTGATTCACACTTTGATCAAATGTAGGAAAATTTTGATGTCACTATCCAAGGTTTCAAGATCCCTCTAAAAATTCAAATTGAGTCTTTTTTTGCAATACAGTAGAATAAAGCAATGTATGTACATTTTACAGATGAGGTCCTAAATCCTTAAAAGATAAATTACTTCAGTTTTACCAGAAGGTTTATTTTCTGTTATTTCTTCCAAATCACAGTAGTCCTAGAATCATAGAATCACCTGGGTTTGAAAGGACCTTTAAGATCATTGAGTCCAACTGTTAACCTAGCACTGCCAAGTCCACCACTAGACCATGTCCCTAAGCACCACATCTACACATCTTTTAAATACCCCCAGGGATGGTGACTCAGCCACTTCCCTGGACAGCCTGTTCCAATGTTTGGAAACCCTTCAGGTGAAGAAATTTTTTCCTAATATCCAGTCTAAATCTCCCCTGGCACAACTTGAGGCCATTTTCTCTTGTCCTATCACTTGTTACATGGGAGAAGAGGCTGACACCACCTTGCTACAACCTCCTTTCAGGTAGTTGCAGAGAGTGATAAGGTCTCCCCTCAGCCTTTTTTCCTCCAGGCTAAACAACCCCAGCTCCCTCCGGTGCTGCTCATAAGACTTGTGCTCTAGACCCTTCACCAGCTTTGTTGCCCTTCTCTGGACATGCTCCAGCACCTCAATGTCCTTCTTGTAGTGAAGGGCCCAAAACTGAACACAGGATTTGAGGTACAGGGGGACAATCTGCTGGCCACACTATTTCTGATCAAATATTCGATTAAGATAATTGCTTACCTACAACAAGCTCTCACTGTACAGAAATACCGCAAATGGCTCCTGGTCAGCCAGTACACCAACCACCACAGGGCAGTGCTATATAAGGATATACCTCTAAACTTGGATTGCAGAAAACTATTGAGGTGCATCAGTAGCATTGTTCAGATCTGCATTTTTAGAGCTCCAGTGTATGTGTAGGCACTCAGCAGACAAAAAATGAGGCAAAAATAAAACAGAATACATCAACCAGTTTCATGCCCAAAAGAGTTCACAGTCTTCTAATATTCCAGTTATTGCAACAGCAGGACTATTGCTGAATGCAGGGGAGGTGTTAGATACAGGTTACTAGCAATGCTCCAGTATCTTAAGAAACCTCTGCAGTACCTCTAAGAAACTAATTCCTAATGACACAGAAGAAAATAGACAGCTTTAAGGAAATGTGACCTTAGTCTGAGATTTTCTTGTTTTGTTTTGCTTGCTTTTTGTTCTGTTGTTTAATAAACTCTGATCCCAGAAGAAGCAGAATAAATAATGATGGACGTATATGTTAACAGAGCAGCCAGGAAGCTCTCAATAAAATGTGCACTCCAGGAATATTGTCAAGACCCCATTGACACAGGCTTTGATTCAGGGCATTTACAACCTAAATAACAGAAGACCTGTGTCATGTAACAACTTGAAAGGATTGGTGTTGAACTGGTAACATACAAGAGAATGAAGAAGCTGGTAAAATTTCAGTCAGGTAAAGACAGATCCCAGAAAACTTCTGCTAAATCACAGAAAACTTCTGCCTTTGTAGAAAAGTATTGCTTTCTCTTTTCTTTTTGCTTTTCTTCCTTCTTTTTGGTCAAAACCTCTAAATGCTCGCATTAAAAAATTTAAGCAAAATAAATAAATGAGAAAAGTTTGCGTATTTTGACTTTTCTGTTGTTTTTTTTAATTGAACATTGACTTTTTCAATAAAAATTTTTGTTTTCAGTAAAAACAATTCCTATTTTCCTACTCATCGTCTTGTGTGAATGTCACCAGCAGGCCTAAAACCTGTGTGTGTGCTCATTAGCCAAATACAAAGCCATGTTGGCTGCTGCTAACACATAGTGCCTCTAATTCTAGCATATTGGTTTCCCCATTTCTGATACGTGCTCTTGACATCTCAGCTATCACACTGCCTTAGGAGCTGTGCTAACTGCCTTTGCCAGACCCCTTCATATTTTGCCTCACCGTTTCTTGATTTTCTTATTTATTCCCTGTCCCCATCCCTCCCAGAGCAAAGCTGCTTGAAGGACTGGAGGGGAAAGTAGCCTGAAGTTCTTCATGAAGTAAAGAGAGCCATGGCCATATGTACTGGGGTGTCATGCACAGCCTTGCAACTTTCCTGTTGGCCATTTTATATAAAGATTTCCAGTGAGAATTAGATATGTTTGCAGTAGTATTTAGCACTGAATAAAAATAGCTTTTATAATTCCACTGTATGCCTTGACATTGCTGCTTCATTTTCAAGGAAACCTTTAATTGCAGGATAAAATTTAAAAATTTAAAAATTGCTATTGGAAAATTCAGTTTCTTCAGCAGCTGAAATCTACAGTTTCATTGTATCAGCAATGTTTTGTGATGAAAGTGGAATCACATATGTAGCACCTCTTGAAATCATCAATAAATGTGGTTTTGGAGTAAAGAAAAGTTAATCTCATTGTTAGATTAAACTGTGAAAAATTTCTGCTTCCCCCCCTTTATTTCCTTCTCATCCACCAAAAAAAAAAAAAGGAAAAAAACAAGCATTCACTTCAACAATGTTAATAAATGTATCAAATTTTAATTTTCAAAGTTTCTATGCTAAATGTAATTAGATTTTAAAAATAAGAAAATGTACAAACACAAGTATATAAGAAAGCAGTTCTGATAACAGAATGAAAGATTTCATATAACCCAAGACAGAATTTGGGAGGGAAGGGGATTGTTCTGCCAGGAAAATGAACACATTTCACTTCATTCACAAGTTTGGCCACTGTACAGACGCTCATTTTGCCCTTTTTTTACTTAGAATTTTGTGCTAGGACTGGTCTCTTGACTAGAGAATTGGATTCACAGTGAGTTCTCCTATGAACTGTCTGAGTGACTTTGTGCAAATGTCAATCCTGGAGTGGGGTTTGAGGCCAAATTTGCCATCCGTCTACATTGCTTGTTTGCGTAAACTCCTTCAGTTCAGTTTTGGAACAATCCAGCTAACGCTCCTGGCAGGCTATGGACTCCCACCGCTTTGCATCCCTTTCTCCTGCCCATGTTTCTTACTGTTTCTGGGACTGGCTGTGATTTGGTACAGACGTGGTCACAGTCTTTTAGATTGATCTGTAAAATAGGGTTATAAAAATTCTCCTACTCACATTTTGTCTCTCTAGGGAGGGCTGTGCAGCAAGGATGCAGTATGTGGGACTATGGTGCATGCTTTCATAGACATGATGGTCTTAGTCTCTAGTTACAAAATGAAGAGTGGCAGTATGGGCTCTGGCATATCTTGTTGACGAGAATATGAAACATAAGTTGCTTGGTAGACATCGGTTGGCATGGTTGGTGGGGATCTTGGGAGAGTAAAGAAAACAGGAATCCCTCTCTAGTCTGTTACCAGTGTTCACTCCCCTCTTTCTGCCATTTTCCTAGCCAGGAGCCTGAGCCTCTTTGTTTCAAAGCAGCGTTCCCTGCTGTAAAACTTAGAGCACTAACTCTCTCTTGGGCTGCTAGCATTAAAGTAGAAATCATACCATGGTATCTTCATTGCTACTCCTTAGTAGGTAGGCCAAAACTGCATGGAGATATAATCATGCTTCCTCCACTTATTCTGCAGCCATATCCTTCATGTTGTAGCCCTCCATGGTGTACACAGTTGAATGCGCGATAACATCTCAGCTAAGGGTGTCAAGGTATTACCATTATGAACGAAGTTCAGCACCCATCCAAAGTGCCACCATATGCATAATTAGGAAAACTGTTTCCAAACTTGACTTATTTAGCCATGAACTAATTTGGATATTTAACTTGGGAAAGAAGGATATGAAACGTGCAGCTTCAGACTTTAACATGCATCTGGATACAAAAAGTGTTTCTACAATGACCTAAAAAGAAATTCAGAAATATTACACGGAATGGTGCTGGGAAAACACAATAGCTTGATTTTTTTTTTAAGTGATGCCTATATTATGAAATGAAATATCATTCCAAACAGAGGCCAATATAATGTGTAAAACTGGGAGGCATTGTATTCTTTGTGTTAATAGAAAGAAACCAGCAAAGGGAAAAAGCTTTCATGGTCATTTGTGAAAAAATGTGGGTTAACTAACCTTGAAGCAGAACCTTTTAAAAATCTTCTCTTTAATGCTGCTCCTTAGACCAAACACTCCTTTCTGGAAAAAAAAAAAGAATAAAAAGACAGAAGATGGGTTCATAATATTTTTGTTTTGAATGAAACCAAAACCTGCATAACTACTTTTTAACAGTGTCAGGGTAAACACTTCACATGTGAAAAACAGGCTTAAAATAATTCCAATATGTATTTGGAGCTAGAACAGCTGATCTATGCTGCTTAGAGGAGTTCAGCTGTAAAGCGAACTTTTATAACAATCATTAGAAAATAAATTGATGCAGTTCTTTTGTTCTATGCTGGAGAATAAAAATCCCCTCATAACTTTTTTTTCTTTTTTTTTCTCTGAGAGGTGTTTTGCACATGAGGGATCTGCTTTAGTGGTGTAGGAAGAGTGCTGCTAGCCTCTGCAAAAATCCTTCTTTGTAGGGACTGGACAGTCAGGTAATAATTTAGCTTTGGAGAGCATAATATAGAGTAAGGCTGCTGTAGGAGCACAGCAGGCACCAGATGGTGACCCCCATTTCAAATTCTGGTTCTGTGTCCTTGCTCCAGGAGGACTTAGCTGCAATGGGCTTTTCTGCTGGAAGAGTTTATGTCCCACACATGCACCAGCTCCAAGAGGCAAGCTGATGCAGGAGGATGGCAGCCAAAGAGACATTTGCTCCATGCCCCTTCTCTGCTACCAGAGCGACAGGAGGAATAGGCATTAATATATGCTTCCTAACAGATACTCCAGTATTGTCAGGCAGTTGTGTAGCAGAGCTTGCTAGGCCTTGATATACCTTTTATGATCACACAATAACTACTCAGATCTGGGTTTGCAGAATTGATTATCCTTGCATGGACCTTCTTGAAAGTCTTGTAAAATTCCTTTCCTTTCCTTTCCTTTCCTTTCCTTTCCTTTCCTTTCCTTTCCTTTCCTTTCCTTTCCTTTCCTTTCCTTTCCTTTCCTTTCCTTTACTTTCCTTTCCTTTCCTTTCCTTTCCTTTCCTTTCCTTTCCTTTCCTTTCCTTTCCTTTCCTTTCCCATGGCTATCAGTTACCTATTTTACTGTAACATTTTAACTTGCACAAAACAAAAAGAGACATTTTCATTCCTTGCCCTCCCTCAAAATCTCTCCTTACGAAAAAGTGAAATGAATAAAAGAGGCTGTCCAAGGTAGTGTCACCAAGACTGCAAGAACCCTGGATAAGACTGAGCTCACAAATTCATCTTATGAGACTTCAGATTTAGTCTTTACACGTGGGTGAAGGTGTGTTTGATAACAACAACAACAGCAGCAGCAATTATCATGCGTATTATAAAATGGTATCGTATTATTTTTACTTCAGAAGGTAGTCAAACTGCTTCTGTGAAGCTAATTTTCTCCCCTTCCCTTTGCAAAGAACTACTAAAACCACCAATGTGGAGTTTATGTTGGTTTGGGGTCTTTTTTTTGTTTGTGTGGATTTTTGTTTGGTTTTTTTTTTGCTTCTATCATAAAACTTCCTGCAGAAACTTCTGAAGGAATATTTCTCCTTTGAAGCCAAGCATTTGAAATCCTGATGTAAGCCTAACAGGTGAACCAATGCTTGTAAGCCCTGGTTCTTTTAAGAGAAGCTGCTTCATCAGTGTTTGAGTCTCTGGTGAATAGCTCACTGCAGCTCTGTTTATATAGACATATGGTGTGAAGAACACTAATACAGTTGTCTGTGCACAACTGTAACAAACAATCTGCTTATTGTGTATTTTTTTAGGCAACACTTCACGCTGTCTAACAGGTGGCCCCAAGTTACAATAGGCACACTGTCGGGGTAGAACAAACCCCATTTACACAAGAGCCTTGACTGGAGATAGTGACTAAGACAGCCTGCAAAATCAACCTTAGGACATGATTGTTTAAAACACTATAAATGCCACGAACCTCTAATGAATATGAGCCTTGCCTTTTACATCCTCCTGTTGCCCTCAATCTATCTCAAGGCCAGTAGAGTTAATTCCTCCCAATGAATGAATGCCAAGCAACATTTAAAAATCTCTCACTTATTATAAGTCTCAAGATTATGGATATAATGCAGTAGGATTTATGTAAAAATTGAAGCTATTTTTGTTTTAACTAGCCTATCAACTTTCGTTACAGATTTTTAGTTTGTTAGGACCACGGTTTCACCTTAATCTCAGAGTTTTTAAGTGTGTTGCACACTAAGCCTGTTTAGGAGCATATTGTGGCACAAGGTTTGTTCATGTTCGCTGCAGAGGGAGTAAGGTGAATCATTAAGCTTTTTCTCTGAAGATAAACTTCTATTGCATTCCTCATTTTATTTCCCTTTGTGATCTTTTCCCCAGAAATTTCCTTACCATTCACTGCCTTTAGTTGCCAAAACTTTCTTCTTGGATATGCAATCCTGAGCATTATGTTTTCACTTGTTCTGCAGGAAGCTGATGTTTATGGTTGTGGGTTTGGGTTTTTTTTGTTTGTATGGGTTTGGGTTTTTTGTTTGTTTTGTTTCTGTTGTTTTTGTTTTGTTTTGTTTTGTTTTGTTTTTTAATTCAGTGGAATTCCCCTGGCACGGAGGGAGATTCCCAGGACAGGACTTCTTTAAAGTTTCTGGAACTCTGTTTTTGACACAATACTTGATTCAGCTCTCATTGATTTTACAGAGGTGAATCAGTTCCCATGTGAAAATCACAAATGGTAGTGGGATGGAAATGAACAGTCCTATCAACCCTGTAAAGCTGGGGCACAAATGATCGTATCTGCAGAGTAAAGTGGGCAGTAATTTACATAACATGCAGAAAAGTACCAATATTCTGAGGCTGTGATCCATCTCAATTAACTTCAGTTATATGTATATTCTAAGCAAGTCTTCTAGGGTCTCCCAGCAGCCAATGGTGAGAGATGGGCACCACCAGACGGTGATTCATCTCATCCCAAGGCAGATACCTAAGAGAGCTGTGAGAAATCTCTTCTGAGATGCCCACCTCTCCTTTGACAAAAGGGCATTCCAAGGTAAATAATGCCTAATTTCTTAGTGGTTGCAATAAGATGAGACAAATCCCACCTGTTTCAACTGGATGTCTGAAAATAATATTAATCTGTTGCACAAGCATATTTGTGAGATGGTGTCTTCACTCAAAAGGTGCTTTCCTTCAGTTCTGCAAGGTGCTGAGTGCTTTCTGAATTACTTTAGTTCAGCAAGACTTGGCAGTGCTGACTATTTCATGAAAGGAATGAAGCATCTTGATAGTCTGGATCAAAAATTTTCAATCAAGATTTGGATGGGTTTCACCTTCTGAGTGAGATACTGACTTTGAAATTATGATGATCAGTTTCAAAGGTTACTTGCCCAGATAAGTGTTCCCATTATTTTTTCCTGCATTTCTTTTCATCTTTTTCATCCTTTTGCAAAGTGTGGGAGCATTTTGAAACACACACATATTTTCTCATCAGACAATATCTGGATGAGATTAGATAGAGCCTGAACCAAACCTCACAAAGTCAATGGAAAAATTCCAGTGGTTTCAGTAGTATTTGGGTGAGGCTACTACTATGCTAGTTCATAAGGATGCCTTGCTTAATTTAAAAGAAGAGCTATCTTAGACATCATGTCTGGAGCACTTCAGATAATTTACTTGGAAAGTCTGAAGTAACCTAACTCTATTGAATAGTGTTGTACACACACACATCTCACAGAGTTAGGACACAGAACAAGTTAAATCTTCATTAATGATCAGATCTTGAACTCTTATGAACTACAGATAATTTAGGAATAGAATTTTGCAGTCAAACCTAAGGGGCAAGACTTCATTTGCCTTATTACACTGACTCATTTTTTTGGGATGTTTGCCATAAAGGGTATCTAAGACGGTGGATTGAAATGGAAAATGAAACCATAAGAAGAAATATTCTGACATGATGGGTTTGTGTATGTATGCTTAGAAGACTGAAAAAATACATTTCCTAGAACCTGGACAGACTTTCTAAACACCAGTATTGTTGCATGGTGCAAGATGTAAGGTTCTTCAAGTCCAGGATCCTATCTTCAGTGATGAACAATATCAGATGAAGATATAAACAGACTCTGCCCCAATATTCTAACTTTTCCTGGCATCTAACAGGTTGAAATTGGCTTCCAAGTGTGAAATTAAATGGTGCCTCCAGAATTTTAGTTATCAATATATACATAAATGAATATAGGCATATCCACATATAGATATGTATACGTATATATATATGGCTATATTGAATTATCTAAAAAGGGTTGTATTCAGATAATTCTGGTGGACACTGATCTCTAATGCATAAAATGCTGTTTTTTGATTTCCTAATATTGTGAAAGGAAAATACATAAATGTGTGTAAAGATCAATCCTTATGCCATTCTTGTTGGTTATATCTATACGAGTGAACTAACAGGAACCAGAGCTGTTACTGAAACTCATTAATTTATTCTGTTGAAAAACATTCCCTGGCACAATTTTGATCAAGGCAAATTAACAGTTTCCCAGACAATTCCCAGGCAAAGTTCAGGAGTTTGAACAGGCCAGGGACCACTCCCAATAGGTAGTTTGGATATGGCCATCTTGTTCTGGAAACTAAGAATGTTTAATAGCATAGACTTGACCAGACCACACCAGCTGGCCTCTGGGCCAAGGAATGAGCCCTGGCAAGGTTCAGTTTATCAATAGGGTTGCTGCCAGTCATTTCCTGGGGCAGAGGGTACTATGATCTCAGTGTGCATGATGTGAAAAAATGTTTCCTTGTCTCCAGAGTAAAAATATTATAAGAATCAGGACCAAGGGTTTTGGATTTTTATTTCTCCTGGTGCCATTATAAATTTTTTCCTTCAGAGGAACAGCAAAAATACAATCATGGCAAAAAAGATGGGGAGTTTATATAGGACAGTTTATATAAGTTTTCATATTTCCTGTCAAAAAAAAAAGGTACTTTCCTTTGTAGAGGTATATTTCAAGTGATCTAGTAATCTGGGTGCAACAATATATTTTACCTGGAATTACTTTTTTACTGATTTAAACCTCAATCCAGCATTTAAAAACTGATTTCTGTAGTACCAGCAGCTTCCAGCCATTAGTTCAGAAAAATGAATATGCTTTTCAGTACAGCCTCATACTTTTGAGCACAGGGGACAAGACTGCAAAGATGACTGATCTCCACAGATAACACTACTAGCCCTCGCCTTTGTGTTGGAGCTCAGATACCTCCACAATCTGGTACACAAAGGAGGTGAGGGAGGTGAGCAGGGGGAAAGCAGAGCCTTTGTATGGGCCTGTGTGGGACAGCAAGCATTGTGTGTTGTTACAGATAAAAATTTTAGTGAGCACCATGTGGTTTTGGTCCCTTGCAAGATGATACTTTTTCTTCTGTAACTACAAGTTACAGAAATCATAAGTTCATCAGATAGATCAAAGCAGAGGAGGAAGCAGTGATGTGACAGAACTGTAGGCATCTTCTGAAAAGATACCGAAGTGATGTCAACCAACATATTGAACAGTTTCCCAAGAGAACTAGCAGAATTTCATTTTCCATATCTTTGGATAAACAAAAAATTGAAGTTGAAGTGACATTTTAGTACCCACTGAATGCCTTTGAGATTGCTTTGAATTGCCACCTTGTTTGAACTTACAGTTTAAACGCTTGGTAAACTCCAGTAAGTGGTTAGGTGCCCTGTTATCCACTGGAGAGAAGCAGATGCTTTTTGAGTCTTCCAAAGGAGACTGTCTGCCTGCTTTTTTATTAACTTCTAGAGCATCACACTCAGATAACAATGGTGAGCACTGGTCCTTAGTGAATACAGCTCTGTACTCTGTAAAATCACTTTACCCCCTTACCACTGTAAAGAAAACAGAAATAAAATAAACAGAAATAAAACTTCCTTTCAGTCCTGCTGTAATTTCTGACAGTTGCGTACGACAATTGTTATTGGGAGGGGAAATTAATACTAAACTCAAAAAGTTTTCAGATGGTGTAAGCTCAATGTCTCTGCCGTATGTTTGAGGGAGAATGATGCACCTGAGGCAGTTCTGAATCTGGACATCTGCTTTACAGTTTGTCACATTCATAATAGCTCAGCCTAGCAGGGGTCACAAGCTCCTCAATTTCTACTAGTGCTTTAGGGCTGTCATTTGTAATGTTCTTCAGCTAAATTCCTTTTAAATGTTACACCAAAATGCCTTTTTATAAACATATGTGTTTTGTGTTTGTGTGTGTATGTATACATGTATATATGTATGTATATATGTATATATGTGTATATGTGTATATATGTATATATGTATGTGTATATCTGTATGTGTATATATGTATATATGTGTATATGTATATATATACACGTATACTTACTGAGTCTTCTGTTTACTAGTTTTAAAATACAACCAAAATAACTTTTATTCCAAAAATAATGATAAGTAATTTTCTGAGTAACAAAGGCAGTGTCAGCAGTTACTGTCCTGTCTGCCCTGGAGGGGATTCTCTGTCTTTAAGAATGAACTGAACTGCAATAAAACCAACACTTTCTGCAGTATCGATAGGTTCCTTTTATAGGTTTTACACTACTGCCTGATGTCTTTAAAATAAGTTTTGCATCCTAAAATACGTGCTTTAGTTTACCTTCTGGAAAAAAGTTTTATTGCCTGTACATGTTCAAGTTATTGTACCATAGATCTCACTGAAACAGGCAGGCTGAATCTATGAATCTCTGTCCTTTTAGTCTAATTGCAAAATACCTTCATTTTTTCCTCACTTCTCAGCCTTTAGTGTAGTTAACATAGCTGGAATATTGCCCCAGTGTTTTCAAGACCATGTCATTTTCCACAGTCAGACAGAAATTTTGAAAGATAAATTAACAGGTTTAACCTGTGCTATTCGAGCCATATGCTTTGTTGAGGGATGGAAGTAACGGAAAGATGGGCGCTGTGCCTTTGCGGAGGCTCCATCCCTGCATATGCTGGACTACATGTGTCTTCAGAAAGGTAGTAAGAAACATATAGACACAACACTAACCACACTGAGTCACAGTTAAAATACATATGGAACAAGGTTAAGCGCGTTCCTGAATGAGGGCTTTGAAGGCATCTGCACAGCCATGGGGTTTTATCACACAACATATAGTAGTGCGCTCTGTGCTGGCTGATACTGACAGGTATTGGACTTCCTTGTCCCTTCCAAAGGTCAGGCCAGTTGAGAGCTACTGTGTCCACCTCAAGTGGTTTTTGCATGGGTAGACTGTGTCTGTGGATATACTAGTCCAACAAGAATTGTTCCTACTCTTTTTTGGGGTGAGTCCCATTATTCTTTCCTATGTCTGGGTACAATATAATCAGTCTGTGTTTCACTCTGTCCCTGTTTTCCCTTAATTCTTTTTCTCTCCCTCCATGTTTTTATCCATCTTGGGTTATGTTGATTTTTTTGTTTGTTTTGTGTGGGCTTTTTTGAATGTGTATGTGTTTTCTTTGATTTGTTTTACTATTTTTGTCACTTAATATTTTGACCTTTTATTTTATTTCCCTCCCCCTTCTGTGTCCCTTCTTTTTTCTCCCCATCCTTTTTCCTGTTTTATGTGCCTTGCTCCATTTCCATATATTTTTCCTATATCTTTGCTCAAAAAAGGCCACCTAAGGTTGCACTGCTGTGGTACAGTCTCCCTGACTTACCTTGGAATGAGACAATATTTTCCCTGTGCTCTGAGGTCTGTGGTTCAAACACTCTCTCTTTTGCCCACCTAATGGGGTGAGAACCGCTCTGTCCATAGCAGACTATTTCTCCCTTGAGTATTATGCTTCTGTGTGATCTTCTGAGAAGTCTAACACTGGACATAGTCAAAAAGAATGATAGCATTTATTAAAAATGCTTTAAAAGGCAGAAATCATGAACCATGGAAACATGCTATAAAAATGAAACATACAGAAAAAGGCTCTTTTAAGATTCCGTTTGTAATCCTGGAAATATGGTTACTGAGGAAGGTGATATAAGCCATAGAAACACCCATTCTTAGAAATCACAGCTGGCTTTCTACCTCAGGAGCTGACAGAGTTAGAAAGAGACCAAGAACCACTTCCCAGATCCTCATCCTTCCAGCTATTTCTTTCTGTAGGAATCATTCTCTTCCCTGTTTTACTGGCCCCACCATTCCTAGCTCATACTCATTGTTAATGTATGCCCTTTTTTAGAATCTAGAAGTTTTATACGCACTTCATTGATTTCTTGATTTCTTTAGTGTCTAATTTCAGGCAGAAACCACTTCTGCCTTTAAGTATTCACAAGTAGATGTTATTAGCTAACATTTCTCATGTCTACCCATGGTGTGCAGCACCCTGAGCAGCAGTGGTTGATTTAATGGCTCTCCACAACCCGGAGCCAGCTGCATTTTGATTGCTTTGTGTGTTATCTGGTTGTTGGACACCTTGTGATCCTTTATCATCACAGACACTTTATTAATAACGTAGCAGTCATGTTAAACCTTCATGTAAGTACACAGTAACAAAACATAGTAAATATTCCAGAAACATGAATTTAGCAGCAAGGCATCCATTTTTCACATCCCTTGTGAGAAAGGTAGAATTGTAACCTCTGTGTGCAAGAGGCTGAATTCATACATAGCTATTAGTTGGCAATTTTTAATGCAAGTTATTGCTGTACAGTCTCCTCTTTTTCTCCCCTTTTCTTTTTCAAAACATTCACTAGGTTTTTTCCCCCCTCTCTCTGTTTTCTTTCTTTCGTGGTTTTTTTTTTTTTTTTTTTTTTTTGTTAAATACCTTGATAGGCTACTGGTAATCTACCACTAATCCTTTCTCCTCAGTACATGCATAAAGAAATAAAAGATGCCAGTTTGTGGCTTAGCTGCATTCAGGAAAACTTCCGTATTGCTGCCAAGAACTGCCATCTGCCACCTACAAGCGCAGGTGCCAGGGAGTCTCCTCTGCACACAAAGCATAATAATATAACACAAAGGACCAATGTGCACTAATAATTGCTAAACACACAGAAAGAGGGGCCAGAACATTTTTATGAAAGTTTACTTAGTCTGTGGAGATTTGCATACAGATGGCTAGGTCAGGGTGCTGTGTATGCCGCCTGGGCCACTGTGGGGTAGGGCTGCCTTCAAGCAGCCTTTATAAGCACACACGGCTTTTACTATAGCATAGTGTTGTGGAGAGACCTCATTCTGCACACACTGAATAGTCATTCAAGTAGCTTGCTTTGAAATGAGAAAAGACCTTGGATAGGGGGGAAAAAAAGCAAATTCTTTTCTTTGTGAGACAGAGGAGGAGTGTTGGGAAAGAGGCCAGAGGACTTAAAGAATGTGGGTTAGCAACCAGGAATTAGAGGAAAGTTTCTGTGGAGACACACAATTAGATATGTGGCATTCACCCCTCTCCTTCTAGTGGGCAACAAGAGCAAGCACATTTCAAAGGGTTCATCATCTGCATGAAACAAGGATGGGGGAAGAAAAAGCACCCTAATTTTTAAAGTATAAAGAAAAGTGTAACTGTCTTAAAATAAAACAAACCCAAAGGTTAAGCAGCAAGAAATTTCCCTTCAACTAATAGCATGAAGACTCAAACCTTGAATTTAATGGATTTCCTTTGTTTATGTGTGGATCTGATAGTGTACATATGTGTGCATACATGCACATGTGTAGGTGCCTTCTAATACATCTAAATACTTTAAAATTGAAAACATTGCTATAAGCATTTGTCATGAATTTATGGAACACCTTTTTTTCTAGAAAACATCCATGACTTCCTGACCACAAAATCCAGAAAGATGCTACCTTGCGTAGAATACTTATGGCAGGTGTCAATATTTAGTTAGCACTATAGTAGGTACCTTTACAAACATCCCATGTGAATAGAAGGTAATTTCCAAAGCTGCTCATCATTTACGGTTTTTCAAATATGACTAACTATCATTTTTGCCTTTGAAACAGTTCACTATCCTAGGCGTGTGGTTCAGGTTTTTCCTTGCTGTTTGCACCCTGGTGATTTCATCAACACCTGTGAATCAGTTCCTGATTCTGAAAGAAGAGGATTAGTTGTCTGGGCCTTTCACCTGTCTCAATAGATAAAAAAAATTGATCTATTCATTTTCTTCCTGTCCCTTACCAGAGATTTTTGAGGAAAATATAATTATTGTACCCACTTTATTTCATTGCATCTTTAAAAGTTAGATAATTTTAGAAATTAGTAATACAGCTCCAAAAGGTACTGCAATTAGCTCAGTGTGTCTAGAGGAGAAAATCACACAACCTTACTTTTTCAAAACTCTGTATAGATTCATGAAGTATAGAATGTGAGTATTTTGCAATCAAAGGATTCAAAAATCTTACAAAGGTCTGTGAGGTAAAAATATATAAAACATGATTTAGAGGAAAAGAGCAACAGATAGGTTTGCCCAAGGTCACAGAGGAAGTCTAAAAGAGGTAAGAATTGAATCCCAGTCCCCTGAGTACCAAGGCAATTCTGTATCCATTATCATTCATCCTACTTTGAGAGTGCTAATTGATTTTGACTGCTTAGCATGAGCTCTTTAAAGGGGCCTGATTTTCAGGGCTGTTTTTCTCCTGCAGAATGTGGGGCTGAGGTCTGGGGCAGGATAAAAAGGGCAGCAGCAGAGAGGCTTTTCCAGAGTTTTGATTACTGCAGCGGTGGGTGCTTCCTCCCTGCCTCCTCTTGCACTCACCTTGTGGCTACGCAGTGCATGTGTCTTTAGCCTTTACACTGCACCAGCTTCCCCTGTCCGAAGCATAGAGCTGGAGTGATCATTCCCTCCACTATGCTTTCTGTAGCCAGAGGCCTGATATTTGCATTGCTGTCCCTAATACTGGTTTTGTCACAAGCATTGCTTCCTTTAGGCTTCCAAAAGCTAGCAGTAGTGGAAACTGTAACCATACATGGGGCTGCAGGGAGGAGGGAGAGATTTTTCTGTCTCAGCTTTTGTATGTCATGCCAAAGATTCCCTGAGACTACACTTGGTTACTGTGTTAGCATGTCCATCATTGAAATCAATAACTCATCTGTCACTTACATAAAATTGCAACTTTGAAAGGCAAAATGAACCTGAAATATTTACATGCACTAAAACCACCAATACTTTAATTTTCTTATTTGTGTGGTGTAAGGGGTTTTCATATGAGCATCCTTCACAACATTGTGCTTTCTTAAGCCGCTGTGCCTGCACAGCAAGTCATATCATCCTTTCCTAAAGCAAATCTCCACCTCTCCCCTCTCAGCACTGGAATTCCCCTTTCATGACACTTCATGTACAATTAGGGTGTAGAGGTAGATCCAGCAGACAGAGAGTAACCAAGTGGGAGGTCTCCGATAACTCATCAGCAGTCTGCAGCTGCTCACCAGGTATGTTCTAGCAGCTGATTTAGGATCTAACACAGTAGGTGCCAAGCTGGATCCTGAGTTACACATTTAACTTGATCTTTTCTTTGAACATGTTGTTCTTTTTGTATTGGGCTACCTTATAAATCCTGGCTAGAGCAAGGATGGGTACAACTGCAGAGATCTTTTTAAGTGACATCATGATTATGGGAGAACACAATAGTATCGCCTTTCTTAAATGCAGGAGTTATAATACATTTCATAAGCCTTCTGGGCAAATTAGGAAAAAATAATAACTTAGCAATGGATAGAGTCCAGGTTCCTAAATACCAAACACTGCAAAATTTCCATATAAATTATCCCTTCAGGAGCTGGGGTTTGCTTTGAATGCCTTCTTGGTCTATGAGGTCTGAAATTATGCCAGTCTGAGGGAGTTCCAGATATTTTCCATAAAGACTGCTTTCCAAAATCTTTCAAAGCAATCACAGGATCTCCAAGAATGTCCTAACCACTGTCCTCCTGAGCAGGAGAAGGACAGTGGTTAGGAGGAGTGTCCTCCTGGGCACTCCCTCATAACAGTATCATCTGAGTTGCTTTGGTCCACTGCAATGTCTTTAGCAAGTATCACAGATCTAATGTGGAAAATATTTTAAAGCAAATGTTTATCACAAGTGATTAAATGCCATAAAAATTTTAAAACTCAGCTCCCAAAAAAGTTTTATGTCCCTGGTAAAATCTAGGGTCAGTAGCTAAACTTTGAGGCTTAGAGCTTAGAAATTAAATTACTGAAATGGAAATGAAATTAAATGAAAGCTTCTGCTCAATATCTCTAAGTGAAACCTTGACCTCACTCGAAGCAGTAAGGTGGCCACTGGCAGATACAACATTAGAATTTCTATTTCTGTTCTCAGTTCTCTTTCTCTAAAGCAGAAATAACTTTCTTTCTTCAGGATAGATGCATTAACATTTATGAGATACTCATATACAGCTCAGTGCTTGCTCTCTTAGCTTCTTTGGAAAAATGCCTACTTTCTTTTTTTGGTTTAATGTAGAAAGGCTATGGTAGTTCTTGGTGTGTGTATACACTTTCCAGTGCAGAGCATCTTTTGATATCATCTGTTGATGTTGCTTTTGGTCTAATCCTCCCAATAGAAGCATATTGTGAAACCGAATTTTCTCGGAGATGACTTGTGCTGAGTTCACAAAATATTCTAGAATACATAAAGATAAATATTTAAAGTATACATATCTGTTTCTTAAAATGCAGTTAGTAGGAAATGTTTAACTAATACAGGAGAAAGCTTTATTTCCCTCACTTTTCTTACAACCTAAGGAAACTGTGTTACAAGTAAATCATTTTCTTGAACAAAGTATAGGACATATCTAAAAAGCATTTAATGTCTGAGGTAAGATTTATTACATTTTCACTTCCTCTCTATTCCATAAATTTCCTCCAAACTTCCATTTTGATCTGTAAACCTGTAATTCTCAAAGAGAAATGACTTGAGAAATGCCAGCTTGAAATACATACTTAAAATAAGTCAGCCCATCCAACTATAAATTTATTTATTTGGATGATATTTCTAATAAGTAGTCTTTTAAAAAAATCCTATGGGTGCATGACTACTTGTATGTGAGCATGTATACATCCGAAAGCAATGGCTTGGTAGGATGGATCAGTCTTTTGAACTAAATATCTAGTCAGCCTCTAAATAGCAATCACTCCTAGATGAAAGGCAAAGGTATGTTGGGATCCTAACAGTACTGGTTCAAGAGTAATCTGAATGCATTGCCCTCTGATAAGTCATGCTCCCTTTCTCACATGAAAAATTCATGCTCTGCTATTTTTCCACTACAAATATGACTTGGAAAACACCTTTCTCTCTTGCAGCAGGCAAGCATAGATTAAGTTGTCTATAAAATGTGTATAAAACATATGCTGAAAAACATCTGGGAAATATGAAGATACAGTCCTCATCTGAATGTGGCAGATTTTTTTTCAGTTATCTTAAAAATATAAAAATGAGTTTATCAACCAAGTGATAACAAAAACATGTTAAATTTGTTTAGATTTTTGAGATTTTCATGTCAAAAGGATGCATTTTAATTAGAAAGCAAAGATCCAGAACCAGCTCCCTTGGACCTAGATCTTTAACCGTCAGACAGAATTTTCTGAAGGAGAAAAGGTCACTTGGAGATGTAGAGATGATGAGGTTCTAGGTCATTCACAGAAATATTAGGAAATTATTTAAGGTTTTAGGATCAAAAGTTGCCAAAAACCAAGAAGACAATGGAGGAAGGACTGCAGAGCTCCCGGTCTTTTCCTAAATGGTATCTGAGTTTTTACATCTAGATCTGCTCCCTCATTTCCTGGACAAGTGGTTCTAACTTGAAATAGCTTCCAAATAACCAAGGAGGCAATGCAATACTCAGAGGTAACTGAATGTATTTTTTAAATGCCTTGGCTGCACTAATTTTCCTTAGCTGTGGGAGCGAGAAGGATAACTGAGGTTTGTACTGGGGCAATCTATTCATCTAAGCAAATTAAAACAACTCTAAAGAGGCAGAGTAATATGGAAAATTTTGGTGGCCATAGTCATGTCATTTAGGGCCACACTTTTTAATGTTTGCCTAAATATGGATTGAGGTGTCTAATTCTATTTAATTTTACCTTCTCACTGTCTTGCAAAAGGAGCAGACTACAACGTGAGTTTACCTCTCACACTTCAGAAGTAAAAAGGATCATAGAAGTATAATGTATTGATATGGTAGGACACTACATTAATTTGTAAAAATGCATCTTCTTAGCTCTCCCCTCCTCTATTATTTGGTACCATATTTGCAGTGAAAACAATGACTTTACTTTCTCATACATTTAAAATATTATGGCATGAAAACAGCAAAAGAGGCATAGTTACTTGATAAAATAAGCTATGTAACTTCTTTTAAAGACTGAGGCAAACCTCTCTGAAGCTATTAAGCCCCTTTTCCATTGACCGTAGTGGGCACTTGATCAGGCATTTGTTATAGGAGGAATTAGTATCATCCTTAAGAAAACACATTCCACAGATTCGTTTTCCTGCAGTGGATGCACCTTCTCTTCTCAAATTACAAAGAGCTTGTCATGAATTATTTTTTATGCTTCATATAGACAACGTCTACCTGCAAAGGTAACTAAAAGAATAACCATGGAGATGACAATTTTACGGTAATTAAAAAAAGAAAAAAAGCAACTTTGCTAATCAGCAAACCCTTTGATCTGGTTAACCCTAAAGGTCAAAATACCCTGACCCCATCAATGTTCCTGCTCTAATGTTGCCCTGCTTGGATCATTTCTCCCATTGTTTTATTCATCCCGTATTAACTTCAAAACGAAGCTGCAGTGTTCCTGTGTACCTAGCAAATCTTCCTGATCTTACAATGAGGTGAAGGCCCATTGTTTCACTCCAAATCAGTTACCATTGTGCCCATTCAGCAAAATCGTTCATTTCCCCAGTCTAATGACTACATCCTATTCGAGGCTGTAAGCATTTTGTCATTCTGACCGCAGAGGCTATTTAAGCCCTTTGATCTTACCTGTTATTGCCCCACTCTTCAGCTGCTGAGCTGACAAAATAGTCACTGTTTTAGCTACAGGCATAAGTGACTGTATTCCCATTTGCAAGACATATATGTGAAGGGAAGAATATGAATGTGTTGAAAGAAATGCCTCAAATCTTTAGTTTTGCAGTAATGCATGTAACTTGTGGGGAGATGGGTTTTTGAAACATTCTATGTGTTAGCTCCTGCTGAAGAGTTTATTGTTTCACCTTGATGCCAACAAGAGTTTTAGTTTTCATTTCAATAGGAGCAGAACTGAGCCAAATCCTTCAGCGCTTTGAGAAATGACACCCTAATATTATAAAGACTCTCATGAAGGTTCATGCCTTTTAAGCAGTGTTTTCCAGGGGGAAGAAGGATGAGATGAGCCAGAGGCAGTATCTCCAGCAGCCTCCAGAAACTAGAGAATTTGCAGTAGGAGTGGACAGCTCTGGTTCCCTCCCCTCTGCTATTCGCAGCCTCCACAAGTTAACTGGCATAAGAGTGACTGTTTGGAGGAGATTTTTCTGGTGGTAGTGGATTAAAATGGGAGAGCAAAGACCTGTGGCTTGTAGCAACAGGAAAAGTGTGATAAGGGACAATACAAATCCGCACCACGATGTGCCTACAGGCTGGCCCTTAATTGGTAAAATAACATGAATAATTATGATAATTTGAAAATTACTTAAAGATGATGTATTTTACTATTTGGGATGGCTGGAGAAGGAAATTACTTTCCAAATATTATTGTTTAAAACCAGTAAACACTGTTTAAAACTTTTTTCGAACCCTACAGTTGACTTTTCCCAAGGTAGATTTTTACTTCTTCCTAGGTTGCAGCAGATCTGTAAAAAGGTCATCATATTTCACAATTTTTTACAGACTTCTTTTTTCCAAAGGCATGAATTCAGATCACAATATGGTAGTCTGAGGAAGAATAAATGAATTCCGGGTAAAAAAGGAGGTCCTTCTCCTCAAGTCAAATACATTTTTCCTTTTTCTCTGTGTAGCACAGTTTTCTGTTCAGAAAAATTTCCCTTGCAGGTCAGATTGGGAAAATGGTCTTAGAAGATGTGCCATTTTCCTGGTGCATTTTCTTTTCCTGAAGTGGAAACATATCTTTAAAAAGTGGCAATGTAAGAACTAACCAGCACATTGCAGAATTCTCAAATGAGTCAAATTGACTCTTAGCACAGCAGAACCTGTTGACCACAAGGAAAGTACTTTTATTTCAGTAAAGCAACAGCTGTATGCTTTTAGTCCAAACTCTATTTTTTTCAATAAGGCAGGATGATGTTAAAAAATTAATGCCTATTTTTGTCAGAAAAAGATTCAACTGCTAAACTTCATGTACATGAGATACTGGAATGTCTTGCCTAGATAGATATTCTATCTAAGGTGCATGATTCAGAAAATAGTCTAGTGACATAAAGAAGCAGGAATTATAATTCCTATGAAGCTCTTTGGTACCTCATAAAAATTCATAAATTAAAGTTGACTTAATTAAAAAAACCTCTGTATTTCCAGATAATAACTAATGACACTGGAGAAAGGACAGTCTGAAATGATGAGCCGTATTTTGCAAATTATAATGCAGGTGTTTGGGTTTTTTTTCCCAGAAGAAAGCTTCAGAATTCAGCAACATGAGAGCTACCCATGTGCTGCAGGATTTTGGAAGGTACTTTGTTTCCTGATTTCTGATCAAAAGTTATACTGACATACACTAACTTCCACAAGAAAAAGCTTTGCTCAGTTATTATACTTTTGAGAGAAAAGGTTTTATAACAGATAGAAGTTGTAACAATAAGAGAAAGCTAATGTGACCTGTTTATTTGTTAGAGAGTTAAATAATTCATGGCTTTAATTAGGTCCAGAAAACATTACCAACACTGTCAATCTAACCTACGTTGCTGCTGTGACTAAGATGTCAAGAACTGGTAATCAAACCTATGTTTTATGCTTAAAATTGCTTTAATTCATAGGTTATTTTATAAGAAGTGATTAATTTATGCTGGAGGACCACACAGGGGGGACCAGAGGACTTATGACCTGAGGGAGCTTAATGTTCTGTTCAAAATGTATTTTAAAAAAAGATCCATTTTTTAATTTTTAACATTTGTTGGCCAATAGTCCTGTACAACCATTTACCTCATACCTTTCTGGTAAAAGTATGGCAAATCTTTTGCCTATTTTAATGGTGACTGTAAGGTTTGAATTAATAATAACAGGCTGTGGTCCAGAATCTTAACCCTTAGCTGAGGCTGCTAATAGTAAATCAGATGGACTGAAATAAAAGCTGCTGCATATTCTGCTTCCTATGCTAAGTACCTCAGCAAGTAATATCAGCCTGAAATGCAGGGAAACCAATGCAGAGAACATGGAAGAACAAGTTTGTAAGTCTATTTCAATAAGAAAATCATACGATCGCTGTTCACTAAAACTGTGGTTCCACTATGACATTTGCTTTCATTTGGAAGCATCAGCTTGAAATGAATTTCTAAAATCTTCTCAATGTCATTTGACTACTGTTAGATACAGAAAGGTACCAAAGCTTGTTATTTAAAGGGTCTTTTTGTGCTATTTGCTACAATCACTATTAAATTACTATCGTATTTTAATATTTGCAGTGCAGTGGTATGCTTGAATCCTCAGATGCAAGTACAGGACCTACAAACGCTAGATAACCTGGAAACATGTAGATAAACACATCTACACATCTTCTTTCCCAGAGTGACTGTGATTTGTTTTTGTCATTAATGTCTTAGTATTGTTTGACACCATACCATTTTCAAACACAATAATAAATTCATATACCAATGACGTGAGAGAATTTAAAATGCCTTTTGAATTCAAAAGGATGCGTATACCAAATCTGTAGAAAGGAAGTGAGATCCTAACTGATAACTCATAAAACATATTGGAAAAGCTTGTGAGGTTTTAAAGTTGCTTTGTCCAGACTGGGAAGGCCAGCATAGACCCTGGCTGGTAAGATGGTGGGAAGCTTTGATTGGATTTTGAAGATTCATCTCTGTGGAACAGCTCTGGGATAAGCACCCATGATATTGACAGTCATTTATCGTCTCAAAAAAACCCCCAACCTAGCATTTCATAGAATCATAGAGTACCAGGTTGGAAGGGACCTCAGGGATCATCTGGTCTAACCTTTCTTGGCAATAAAAAGAAAAAAGCATTTGTTTTGATGGGTTTAGAATGTCAGTTAGAAAGGGTATAAAACAGTACTCAGTATTAGTTATACTTGGGAAAAGCTAAAAAGTTGCAGCAGCCTCACCTGTGGTACTCCTAAAAGGGAGCAGAAGAATCTGACTCATTTGACTGTTTTAACTTAAACAGGAAAAAAGTCACATTTTATTGAAGAAAATGAGTATAGTCTCCTCTAAAATGACAATATCTCTGTGATTTGAGACTGCAAAATTTTAAAACAGAGGGTTTAGTTTGCTAAGGCTGTCTTGCACAAGGTAAGCTAAGTGCTCAGAACTTCTTTAAAGTTGAAAGGTATTCTCTATAATAACAGCCCCTTGCCCATGAAGCTATTTTTAAGATTTGCATTATGAATACAATTAAATTTATGCAAAAATATAATCTATATACCATGATGCTAAAGTTTAATGCAATTTCCCAGACCAAGCAATTCTGCAAGACATTGCAGAGGGAAACCCAAATAGTCTGGACTTGTTTATCATAGCTAAGAAATTCTGCAGAAAACAGCAGGAATTCTCTAAGGGCTCATAGGAAATAGCTCCCC
The DNA here is from genome assembly GCA_013389905.1 of Sula dactylatra. Lineage (NCBI taxonomy): Eukaryota > Metazoa > Chordata > Aves > Suliformes > Sulidae > Sula > Sula dactylatra. The sequence continues at coordinate 139,973 of WEKW01004049.1, forward strand.
ACTACAACCCCACCCAGTAGTTAGAAAAAAGTGAGGCATAGACAGGAACAACTCTAAAGGAATTGGGACGGGACTTGGTTTGATTTGGTGACTAGAAATACTTGATAAAAAGACACTTTCTGCATCCGTGCATAATTAACCTTTTAATTATGTCTGAAAGAGCGTTTGAGAGATCATTATTTTGAATTTCATCAGTTTTTAAAATGGTGGATTTGTGTCAGGACCGAGTAGGGACCCTAAGAATTTGTGGGCATAAGGTCTGTTTAAGTGAAGGAACAAGCAAATAGATGATTGTTTACAAAGATCTGATATAACTATTGTGTCCTAAGCAAAACCTGCATCGCAGAGCTGAGTAGAAGACAAGGTAGGGACAGAGAGAGAAAGTGTACAGCTAAATAAATTTGTTTACAAGAAACAAGGGAAAATGCCAGCAATCTGAAGCAGAAGACCTTCAAGCACATGCCTAGATATATACTAAATACTAAAACAGTCTATGAACTGATCTGGCCCTGAGACTAACCTGGGCATGCCATAGTTCTTACCCATACAGCTAAACTCTCATACCTTCCCAAAATATGTTGACTGTATCAAAGTTCTCTGTTGGGAATGATCCCTGGGCCACGCTAACTCCTGAACTATGCCTCAGTGTTGGCTGGGATGGTTGTTGCAACCTAAACCATGGAGACGATGCAATGGTTGTGGTACGGACCACTGTAGACCTGCACCCTGGTCTTGCTAAATAGTGTAGGCACAGCTGGTGAGCACAGTCAGTGGTTTACAGAAAATTTCAGGTAGCTCTCGGACAGGTGATGGCCACAAAACAGGCTTTGAAATTTGACAAGTGGTTTGTACTTTGATTCTTTGGTGCTCAAGGAAAGAAGGCTCTGGACGTCAGTGCTAATAAACAGGACTGCATTAAAGAAACACTTCACAGTGTCCCCAGTTTCCTTTTGTTAGTGAAAAACCCAACAGAACTCAACTTTTCATTAGTTATGGTGGGATAAGTGTATGATACAGAATTGTATGTATGGTTGGACAGGAGCCATGCGGAAGTGCTGCATTCTGTGATCAGACGTCTGTGCATGCCGTGCCAAACTGCAGCATTTTCATGACTTTTTGTAATGAAATTTCACATATAATTGCTGTTCACTAGCTTGTTGACAGCATTATTTTCCAGATTTCTTTTCCCACTGAATATTTTGTATTTCTGAATCTTTTTCCTGAGAAGTGCTAACATGTATTTATCAAAGTCACTCATTTTTGCTAGTTTTTGTAGGTCTTGTACATCATTCCTCTGTGCTAACATGTACCTCTTAATGTGAAATCAATCATGATTTTATCAACGTGCTGTTTTCTATTTGAGAGCATTAATGAAGATTTTTAATGACACGGTAGCTAAGACCAATCCTTGCCAGGTGTTGGTAAAAAGCTTCCTCCAATTGGCCGTCATTTATAATTTTCTTTTTAGTTGCCATGTGAATCATTTTATATATTGCACAGTTTTGTTTCAAAAACACCAAGGAAATCTATTTTATTTTTTGTATTTCTAATGTTCTCCTGTAGCAAGTACAGATTTTTATATCTGTTCTCTGAAAGAACATAATTGAAAGAGTATATTGTCTATCCTGAAAACCAAACTACTCATAGTGGAAACCCCCCTATATTAATTATTAAAATAGTTATAGCACCTTTTCTTAATAAATATCTCCTGATTCTTTGTAATATTTTTGTCTCCCCTGTACATTCAAGTCAGCTGTCAATTTTATTTTTTTTATACATTTTTGTCTTTCAATAAAAATGCCACTCTGGGCAAGAACACAAGCAAAACAAATAACTGATCCTACTGTGATGTAGCTTGTCTGTAGTTTACAGCACAGATGCTCTGAGCAAAGCAGAAAACTGGACCAGATTCTGCTGCTGCTGTGTATGTTGAACTGAATCTAAACATGGATCCATCTTATGTCTGTGAATTTAGGTATGAAACAAAGTTCTCTTGGCTCATGGAAGGCAACCCATTAAAATTTAAGTGGTACTGGCTGAGCTGTACAGAACAAACATAGAAAGAACTGAGGAAGTGAACCTCCGTCTCTGCATGGTGGGATCCATGTTTTGGGACAAAACCTCTGCAAATGCAATACTGTGTAAGCCATTTGGAAAATATTGTCAAATTGTCCCACAGGGGCTTTTCTTATTTGCGTTTTCATCTACAAAAAGACGTGTGTTAGAAGGATTTTGACACTACACTCAACTAGTCTTTGGCCAGGGTCAGAACAAGGCAAGTACCACAGCATGCCATTTCTCAGGCATTCACTCAGCATCCAAGGAAAGTGCCTTTTTGTTTCTGAGACTATTTCTAGCCTCACTCACCCTTTCTAGCATAGGTGGTAGCTTCAAGCCACAGGCCTCAGTTCTAGGGCTTTTTTTTTGTGCTGCCTATTGTGGTATGTTTTATATAGGCACAGAAAGATAAGTCAGTGTGAAATACAACTGACACTGAATGACAGTGTCAGCTCACTTAAACCAGACCTTACACTATGTAGGAAGAATACAGACAAGACACAGAGGTGGAGGGAGGAAGTCCTATTAAGAACAGCACATAATCATGTAACCTTAGTCTTTTTAGACTAAAAGTGTACTTAAAATAGGCTAAGAATAATGTATGATAATGATAAATTTCAATATTTTTGTGCCTCGCCAACTAAATGTGCACAAATTGCTAGGTAGGCACCCTTTTGCTCATGGTTATGATCTAAACTTCTATGATTATTGGTCAAATTATATTTGTTTTTATTTAAAATGTGTTTATACTTGATTTTCTCCCTTTGCACATGTGTGAAACAAAATTTTACCAGTTTTGCTAATGACATGATATTGCAGTGTTCATTCCTTGAGAACGCTGAATTAGTTCAGAACTTTGGTCTTCTGATCTGGCATACAGATATAGAAATGAACTAAAACTTCCTTCCTCCCTCCCTCCCTTCCTCCCTTCCTTTCCTTCCTTTCCTTCCTTCTTCTCTTCTCCCTCCCCCCTTCCTTTCCTCCTTTTCTCCCTCCCTTTCTCTATTCTTCTTTCATTCACCTGTTTCTTTTCTCAAACTCTTTGGTTTTCAGTTGGCTTTTTGTTTTACTTTTTGATTAAAGTGAACATCTCCATCCACACTGATTCCATACCACTGCATAAAAATGTATTTTTCAATGGAGGCATCTAACATTACTATATGTTGTTTTAACTTTAAGCTTGATCTGGTTGACTGCTATGAAAACTCTTATTGCAGCTTTTCTGACGTTAGCCTTATAGCATTATAGCTTCAGGAACTGACTTTTGATAGTGAAGTGGCAATAGTAGTCTTGGTAAGGTGAAAGTGTTGCAAAAATTTCATGCTTTAATGGTCAATTACAGCCTAATGAAATCTTATCTCCAGATATGTGAGTCATGTTGTAAAGCTCACATGTACTAAGCTTTGTCACTAATTACCATTTCACTGCTTTACATAATTGCACTGAATAGTATAGGCTGGGTGTACCAGAAATAGTTTAATGGCATAGTATCCCTTGGCATAATTAGCATCATAGGTTCTTATTTCTTTGGTGCTTGCAGGCAAAACACTGTCTACGGCAGGGCAGCTGTGGTAATAAGTAAGAATGGACATTTCTATAGGGTACACAATATACTAAAAATGACTGAATGTGTGTATTTACTCATGTGGTTTTGTGAACAAGATGCGGGTACTGTGTTGCACGTGTACTTTAAAATAAACTACTCCAATTCTAATTCTTAAGCTGTATGATTGCATACTGCATAGTGTCTCAATTTAAAATATGTTTAACTCACAGTCATTCCCCAGCAATTTACAAAGTCTTTAGCCTATCTCTTATTTTCTTACTGGTTGTCGTCAATGCAAGATCTGGTAGTACTGATGTTTGATAGAGCTAAAAGGTGTAAAACGTTCTTCATCTAGTCAGAGCCTAGGGGAAATGGAAATAGTCACTGTAGCTGTAACCTTTGAAGAAGAGCTGGTCTTTCCTGCCTTAGAAATACAAAACGGATTCATTCATTACAGATAATTCAAGGAAGCTGCTGGGAGGCAAGAGAGCTAAGGTCTTCTGAAGACTAAAAGCATACAAAAAGATCAAGAGTTGCCTAAGAGTTTTTGTAGCCAAAGAGGTGGATAAGTAATTACCCTTGTGGTGAAAGCCAGGCTACCTATCATTCAAAACTAAGGACTGTTTACCAGGTGCTTCTCTACTTAGAGTTTGCCATTTACCTCTGTGACCGATTATCTTTAATATTTAAAGCATATCCTTCAAAACTTGCTCTGAGCAGGACATCTCATATGGCAAACTCCTCACAGAATCAGGTTAACTTGCTGAAATTAATCATTTTATCTTCTGCCAGTCATATCATAAGAATACCGTCAAGAGTGAAAATAGGATTTCCTATCCGAGGATATTGCCATCTGAACGCAGACTTCTACTCCCCTCCTTACACAAATGCCACGTGATCCAAATGTCACTCAACTCAAAGCAGTCAAAGCTTACCCCATCGTGGGTTAGGCACGCAGAGCATGGGATGGGATGAAGCAGAGCACAATATGCCTGTTTTGTGAGAGTTGTGTTTTTCTGTCCAAGATCTGAAGTCTGAGTGTGCCTGAGAGGTTTGCAGACTGTAGTTCACTGATGTGTCAGGGAGGCAAGGAATTTTTTTATTGCAAATCTTGCAACTGAGTCAAAGGTGATGGATTTTTGTTTACAAATAGCAACAAGCCATTTCATTCCAGAGACTTCAATACAAAAAAAGACACCATTCGTGCCAGTGAATGGATCTGCCAAAAGGTTTGCCAGATCACACAGGAGGTGTGTAAGAGAGCCAGAAATTGGGACATACAGCTGTTGTATCCTACTGCAGCATACTTCCATAAAAACTGGTCATTCCAGGTCAGTCTAAAGCACTCCTTTCTTCTACAGAGACCAAAAATGCTTGTCTCAGAAAAAGTTTAAGTAACAGAATAAGCAGATAGTGATATTTCCTCAGGATATTCTTCTACCCTCCATCATTTTGATAGTTAGGAGCTTCTGAAGGCAAAAAATGTGTGGATTCTGTATGTGTGTGTGTAATGATCATCCCTGAAAGATGTTTTTTCCCCTTCAATTTTACTTTAAAATATCATGTGATTTATTTAACATTCATTACACCCTGTTCAAAGGAGAGACACACTTATTTAAGAAATATTTCATTTTGATTGTTGGGATGTCTAGTTTTTCTTCTGGAAGGAACACAGCAGAGAAACTCTGACCTTCAACAACTACTCTGGACTTTCAGGCCTCCATCATGTTCCCTGTTTAGTTCTCTCTTTTTCAGGTGGAAGGGCTCTAGGCCATTTAATCATTCTTTTATGTAACCAACTTATCAACTAAACCATCCTGTTTCTCAGAATGTGCTCTGTCTGTTCCTTGTTATGTAGTGTTTTTTCTTCCTTTTTCATTTTCTGCCTCATGAAAAGGGTATCATCTAGGCCAGAGTAGGATCATATAATATACTAAGGCATGCTTCATAGTATTATACAGCACAGATAGCTGTATCACTCTGAACAGCTATATTTGACCAGTGCTGTATTAATGCACTAATGTGATATGAAAGTAATGTTCATACCATATCAGTAACAGCAAATGCAAACTGAGCATTAAGAGTATGACTCACAATTACTGATGTGATAAGCTGTTGATTTTTCATGAGCACAGCAAAGCTGTTAGCAGCTGCTTAGCTTACCTTCAGCCTCAGCTGCTGGACTGCTAGCTTTTGAGAAGCACAATGTGCAAAACCAAACGGGAAGTACCCCCATTTCCACAATTGCCAGGGATTCCTTTTGTAAGGCAAATCTAATGTTCCCTATTTTAAAAACTAATTTGGACAATCTTGAGCAAACCATTCACAAGACTTGAGTACGACTCATTTTTCTCACTAGAATTTTTGGGAAGAGACTTAAACGGAGGCAGCAGCACTGAGACAAGCCTTGTCAGAAGGTATGCTATGGAGGAACAGCTGTCTTTTTAAACCCTGCTCAGAAACACAGCCTCACTGGCTGCACTTGGGGCTATCATTTATCAGGATTCTCCTGGTTATATTATCATTTTCTGTACAGAAAATATTTGTCTTGCCAGTTCCATGAGACTCTCCAGAAGTCCTGCCTAACCATCTGCTGCACCTATTCTGTTATCTATTGATATTAAGCATGGTGGACATGCACCTTGTTGCCTAGAGATAACAGATTCATTGCCCACATGTTAAGCAGCAGAAATGCCCATATTTCCCAGCTGATAAAAGAGATCTCCAGCTGTGTTAGCATGTTGCTCTTGTAAGGTTTCTCTCTTTGAAAGACCATATGGATTAAACGATAGACTGAATGCCACACTAGGTAAGGCCTATCTCACTTAATTTGCAGTCTCTGGAAGAGTAGTATACACTCCTCAGCTAATCACCTTTGGATTTTCTTGTTGCTGGTGGAGATCTAGTGAGTACAGCCCATGATGTATGCACCTACCTTAAGATGAACTGAATTACATTGTCTACTACGTGATCTGTAATGACCAGTCCTTCACTGACTATAAAAGCAACCTGGAGAGAAGAGCTCAGATATGTATTGCACATAACCATATTTAGCGAGAAGCATTACACTTTCCGAAATATCAGTTCAGTTCTGCCTTTTCCTAGTTCCTCAGTAAGTGACACTGGATATGCCATTCTCTTCTCTTTGTATTTCCCATCCTCCTTTCCTTTATCCAACTTGATTTACAGTTTGTAAGTGCTGTGGGACAGGAGCTGGTCCTTAATTGTGTCCAGTTTTGAGTAGAGAGTTTTGCATTTTGATTTTGGACCAAGATGCAGGAGACTTACATTTTGTATCTATTGCAGCACACATTTGTTCTGAGGTCCAAATTATTTTCTATAGGGTCAGTTATTTTTTAAGTGCTTCCTTAATTGACAGGTGAGCTATAGTCATGATAAAAGCCATTAAGATTATACAAATGCTATGCCATGTTATATAAGCATTTAGGCAAAGTAAAAAAGACAATCTTATTTGAAACATTATGAATAACTCAGAAAAAACCCCCACTTGAAATAAAGCTACCCAAATCCTTTTTATAGTCACAAATTTTAGAAAGAAGCTTGCAATTTTCTCAGGACTGCTTGATAGAATTAACACTGAAAATTCTAGGAACAATTTTCGTTTAGCAGGTCAGTTTCTCGAAGCTTGTTATAAATTTTCAGTCTCTGCGATTTGGAACTGTATTTATTTTATATGAATGAAAGACTGAATGTGTGATGCTTTTCGTTATGGAGTGAACGTAACTTCTAAACCTAAATTTCCAACAAATTTTTGCATTTAAAAATGCAATTTTTTTAAATTCTTGATATTGCCAGTCAAGACATTCATTGGAATATTCACAGAAATTAAAGACAAAATATGCATGAACTCATTGAAAATGGATGTCTTTAAACTTCAGATGGATTTTAAACATAATATTTTGCAATATTTGCTTTGAACTAAAATCCCTGAGATTAAGACATTTAAATTGCTTAACACCTACACACTTAAATTTAGTAACTGACAGGGAGAGTGAGAATGATTTTGCCATAAATGAAAAATTAAAATAATTTATTTAGGTGCTTCACTAGAAGCACAGTAGCACAATTTTAATGCTGATTCCTGAGTATCAAACCAATTTCTTAAACTGATTTGGCTTTTTCCAGGCGGGGAAACCTGTATTGCCTATGATCCCACAGAACCGTGGATTCTCTAGTGGAGATTCAGATGAACATTGTCTTGGCTGAGTGTCTGTTGTTATTATTACTGCTGTAAATGACCTTAAGACATGGCAAAAGGGCCAGGAAAGGCTGAATTGAATGTTAATGTGATGATGAGAATGCTTAGTTTTTCAGCATGGCATTTCAAGTTTCAGAATGAAAGCATAAGCCATCTCTTAATTGATGTGGCAGGTCTCTGAAGTGGGAATTAGCCTGTGCTGCTTCATCTGTGTTGGGGTATTCATGTGAATTGTTACATGTGTTAACAGTAAACAAAAGAGTTTTCGCGGGGAAGACTGAAGTGGGGTACAGGACTGCTGCAATAAGCTTCAGTCTTCCTATGGCAGGTTCTGTTTTCTTTTTTTTCTAAAAAATACATTATTTCAAGGAAAGGGAAAATTTACCTGCACTGGTAGGAAGTGTTCCACAAATTTCTTGAACTGAATGGTCTCAATGTTTTCAGAGCAAGCTAAGAAAGGTATTTTTTTCCTTGGTCTATTGCTGATGGGTGGTTTGAGGCTGTATGTTATATTCTGTGGCTGAAAAAACAGTGTAAAGTTTTGATTTGATTAAGCATGAGAGCTGATAGACTAATCTGCGTTATGGCTGAGAGCTGGGCTAGTCATCTTACTACTGTGATTAACTGGATATTTTAACGTGTGCCTGAGGCCATGTTCTCTCAGTTACACATTTGCTTTATCTACATCTACAGTGCTTCAGCAGTTTAGGTTAGATTATAATTTTCAACTAGTTTGATTAATCTAATATGAAAAGACTCTGATTAAATCCTTTTTGCTTAGGCTAAGCTTACAACGTTTTAATCTAAATCAATTTGCAACAGGACTAAACTAAAACAAAATAAGAAATTCTTGAAACAAATGTCAGAATACATGATTTTAGCTGGACAAGCTTAAAGAAACTGGGAGCTGTGTTCGCACAAAAATGTGCCACAGAATCACGTCATCTGCCCCACTCCCACCTCGCATTCTCCTGGGTCTACGAGGAAGGGATAATGCCCTGAGCTATATCTGAGCTAAATACATGAAGTGATTTTGTAACCTCCCTGCAAGCTACAGTTTCACCATTTCAGATACGTCGGGTCTCAAAGAGCCACTAAACCACTGATGGTCGGAAGCTTTTGCTGTAGGAAATAAGATATATTTTGCACTGCTGTGTTTTTCTGTGGCATTGCTGTTGGCCATTGATGGGAACAGGATGACGGAGAAGATGAACTTTTGATTTGATGTGATGTGGCCACTCTTATGCTGTACATAGAAAAGATGACCTTTGGGCTTCACTTCCCAGGCTACAGGAGAGAACACAGGAAGATTATTTTTCTTGAAATGAACCATCTCTTTACAAAAGTAGTCTAAGCTTGATCGAATACAAGTGGGAAGGGAAAACAGAGGAACATGTTTCCTGTAGGGAGGTGGAGGCAGTTTCAACCTGAGTGTGCTCTGGAGCAGCTACTAAAGCACTGCTGATTACTGACTAATCACCTGTGGGGACACATGGGTGTTGGGCACCTCCCTCAGGGAGGGGATGGGCCAAAGCTGGGTGGGTCACTGCCTGTGGATGGGGGTCAGGACCAGGCCCGGTGGGGGGAGTGGGAACTGGACAGCCCCTGGATGGCTGGGGTGACGGGCACAGGATGAGCCAGGGTAGCTCAGGCAGGGCCCAGCCAGGGCCTTGTCCAAAAGTTGATCCTGAGGGAAAGGGGAGAGCCCCGGGGCTCCTCAGCAGGGCTGCCTGGGGCAGTCTCCTCCCAGGCTTCTTCTAGCTTTTCCTTGGGGAAGTCCAGGGCTGCCATTACTTCTCCAAAAGCTTGCTCTTCTCAGTGCCTGTCCTTGAGTTGCCAGCTAAGCACTGGCACTCAGGACCCTCACCCCATGCTGTGGAGGTGGCACTTATTTATGAACCCTGCATGAGCTCAGCTTACTGTACTAGCAGTCCTTGTACAGCCACCATTTCTCCTGTATATAAGCCCTGCGTGACGTGTGTGCTGCACATGATCGCGGGAGGGATTTCAGGGCTGGTGACAGCCACAATGGGAGGTGGGACTACACAGGAGTGGTGTCATCTCTCATATTACACCAGGGGAAGTGAGTGGCTGTCCCCAGGGACAGCTGTCTCCTGTCCTGGGAGCTCTCACAGTCTGAGTGAGGGAGAATATGATAAAACATGTTTTTAATGCAGAGTTTTAATCAGTTCACAAAAGAAAATCAGGGTTGTGGAGAGCCCATGGCCTGTAAGTTAGAAGCTACTGTCTAGGAAGAGGATTTTGAAAAAAAAAAAAAAGAAAAGGAAAAAAATAAAGTTGACATACAATTAAGTGGAAAAGCAAAACACCCCTCTGTATCTCTAGGCAGCCAAATCTCGGAGCTTCGTGAAGTTTTTTATTCTGGAGAACTTGCTTGTTCCCTGGAAGTGGGAGAAAAACAAATAATTAGACATTATTTAAGTCTAAGGATCTTTACACTTTTGGGTGCCAAAAAATACCTGCCTGTTTCAAGACCTTTTCACATAAGGCACATGAGCTAAGTCTATACTAGCAAATCAGACAGTGCCAGTGCTCAGGCCCAAGCACTGGGACTTGCTAATCTCTGCTGTCAAGTAAGCTGAACTGATGCTGGCACAGACACAAATCCAGAGAATAGTCTGGGAGTCAGCAGAAGCCAGGGACCGCTGCAGCGCCCAGCTGCAAGGAGCAGTGCTATCATAGTCCTCCCCATCACCTGATCCACATCACCTGAGAAAATCAAAATGTTTGTCTGCAGTTGTCTTCTCTGAGTCTTGACTCCACAGAGCACTTAGGCATGGCTTCAACTTAAATTGTTAATCAGAGGTGGGATTTAGCCCTATACTTGAGCAAGTGTTCCATTGAACTAGGACATCAGTATAGTTACATTTCTGCTTCCTCACAACAGTTTGCCTCCTAGAAGAGAACTACGTATCCTATTAGGCCAAAATACTTGGAGCAATAAAGAAGAAAATATACAAGCAAGACTGCCTTATCTTTGTAAGTTAAAATATGACAATGTTAGGAAAATTTTTTAATGTGTATATATAATTATGTCATTCTACAATTGTATTAAAAACCCTAAAATTTGAACATTGCTCATGTTACTGTGTACTTGTTGCTTTTATTTCAAATATCTCTGGTTTTCACAGAAAAATAGCTATTCCTTTTAATAAGTCTCAAAATATATATATATGTACAGAAAAAAATCCCAACACACCAACTCAAAAAGATGTGATAGCTGTATATACAGAAATCTAGATTCTGGCCTGTAGACATCACTTATTTTTGTTGCTCCATGCTTCCTCTGAATTTTGATATCGTTGAAACAAATGCATCTTCTGTTTGTGAACTATCCACAGTGTGTCTTTCTGCCCAGATGTTTGTGTGACAGTGTTCACAGAGCAATGTTATATCTGTGGTTAAATAGCCAGAATACCAATGGTTGGTCAGGGGAGTTATTGTGGAACTTACTCTAGCCTCTGGCTTGGGGCTTCATCCATTTTTAAGTTTAACTCAAGTTATCCATCTGATGCAAATGTCTCCAAGTTATCTGTTCTATTAATGCCAGATGCTGTCATCTGGACTCAAATCTTTGCTTAATGCTATAAAAGATAGCTGTATTTTACCAGCTTCTGTTATTTAAATGAGCTGAACATGTTTTGCTGATCACTTGACTGAAACTAAAGCATTGTGAGCATGTGTGCTTTGTTGCCAGCTACTAGTGAAAGATCAAAGAGATGGTACTGAACACTGTCAAAGATTCTGATTAATTGGTACTTATTTGCTTACATCTCAAGTTAGCCCATAAGCAGCCCCCTAAATCTGAAATAATTGGTGACTTGTTATATTTTTAAAATAATGTAATTTTATTTTCTACTTCTTTTTATACATGCTATTGTGGTTGTAAGGAATATTGAGTCTAAACCTTCTACTCTAATAAAGTATATTTCTGATCTGAAGGAATACCCTGCAAATAGGATATGAACACATTTTGTGATTGAATTACCTGTAAAAGAAATATTCCAAGAGTAGCTCTTCATTTAAAAAGATATATCACATTCAATCTAATGCTGAAACAGAGACTAAACATAAATGCAGCACCTCTCAGTTGCATCTTCAGATTCAGTCCCTTCATAAAATCATCAAAGCAGCAAGAGGAGCTCAGCTTTAAAAACTCATTATAAATCTATAGATTTCCTTTAGAAACTTTTTGAAAATACCAGCTTTAGTCATTAATGATCAAAATTGTGGCTAATTAGTGGGCAAACAGAGATGATATATAATACCAAAAGACAGATATCCCAATAATATACAGAAAATGCCACTATGGTCAACATTAACTGTTTTCTGCATAAGTTTCTTGTAAGTCAGTCCAAGGCTGAATGGGTCAAAAGATGGAACTGTAGCTTCATCTTTGGTTTGGGAGTTGCTGAAGAAAGTTATTGATATAATTATGACAAGTTTGAATAGCTATTGAGGGCTGTCAGAGAGGTGGGCTTTTTGTTTTGTCTAGGGTTTTTTGTTTTGTTTTTAATTTGCCTCCGCATACACATTAAGCGACTTCTGATTAACTTTTGTGTGAAACCTGTTTTAATAAATGCAATGAAATTTTTTGACCACCTGTCAGGAAGTAAGGTTAAGTGTGAAAATAGTGACATCTAAACCTGTAGAAAGAGAGAATCCATCTAATTTTCTATCTAATTAGCCACATAATTTGAAATACAAGAAGGTGTTTAGTTCATTGGATGGACTTTTATACCTCAGCAACAGACAAGAAGCAACAAAGTTTGTGACTTATTTCCCATTGGTCCACTTCAGTATAATGGAAAGTAATTGCTTTTCAGGCCAGTCTATTACTGCAAAACCCACACAGAAGAGCATAAAAACATTAGTTCCCAGAAAGCTCTCCAGATTGCAAAAAACTTTTCACGTACCATTTTGCCATAGAAGAGCTGTTAACCAGAGACTTCATACAATCTTTTAGCTAGTGTGAGCCCAATGTTGTCTTGATGATAGGAAGCAAAACCTTGAGATATATTTGGTGGAAAAAAATAGATGACAGAACTAAGGAACTTGTGAAAACTTGTGATACAGAGCGGAGAACAATGCAGGAGTTGAGGCGACCTGGAGTTCGTTCTGAGTTGACAGCTTCATGCCAACTGTGCTGCTGTCATCTGGGTGTATAAGAATGGTATGACCAGCTTTGGGCTGAGGTTCTGTGACCTTGGCAACTGGTGGGAGAAAATATTTTTCATAGGTGTAATGTGGTAACTTGTTGCAAGTGAGGATACCAGGAGCCTTTCCAAAAGCTCTCCAAGTTTATGAACTGTGGATATGTACTCTTAACCATAAGTTCCATGTAGCAATGAACTTCGGAAACCCCCTTGCCATGAGGATAAGTAGCTGCATTCTCTTCAGTCAGCTTAAAACATTCATGAACTGGTTTTGCCTTGGTGGTAATGGCATGGTTGTATATCATGAAAAATAGCTGGACAAGTATGTCTGTTACTTCTTGTTAACATGGGAATTTTTGTCATCTTTTCATTTTACTTAGTGGCTGCCTGAGGATAAACCTGAGAAAAAAAACTCATGGTTCTGGAACTCCTTTTACCTTATACTCACTGGGACAACAGAGAGCTTTCTGGCTTGTTGAAGGTCAACACACTTAGGTGAAAAACCGAAAGGATTAGAGTATCAACAGAGGATGATATTTTCATATAATTGCATATCAAGTACAATGTTTCTGTCTTAAATTATGAAAACAACTCTTTTTAAAAATAACTAAATGGTTATATGTTTAGAGATATTTCGTTTGTTTAAATTTGGGTTACTATTGACTGCCCAATGCTGTAAAACATAGGTTTAGTTACAGCTGGAAATAACCTGCCATTCACTTTGAGTCTAAAGAAATATGTCTTCTGCTATAAGGTGGAATGTATCTTTGCTGTGTGTCTCATAGTCCTCTCATACTTGTTCTTGTTGCATGAACTTGCATCAAACTGCTGTGGATCGATCTAAGATGCTGCAAAAAGCTCAGGCTGGTAAGAGTTTTGGTTTTGTTTTTTTTTTAGAATTGCATTGCAGAATTCCAGCAGGAAAAGATCAGGTCACTTCCAGTAGGAAAAGACTAGGTCACTAACAGCAGGATCACAATACAGGGTTGTAGATAATCTTAATGGGCAGACAGCATTGTTTCTGCAGCATTGTTTCTGCTGTCTCTTTGTGATCCTCACATTCATTCCCCCTGTTAAGTTTAAGTTACTCCTTGTGGACTCAGTCCTAGAGAATGAGAAGGAATGGCCAAAGGATGCATGTTTTTCTTGGCAAATCTAGGCATCATGTTTAATATTTCTTAATCAAATGTGTACTCGAATGATGTCTTCAGCTCCATCTGCCTGAGATTTTAATTGGCTGCAGAAGAAACCTCAGAAAGAACCTCTTTCCAAATAAAGTTCCTTCAGATCACTTGTTCTTTCTCTGAAGATTAATTTCCTACCCAGGAACCAAGAAATAACATGAGAAATGTGCAGAGAAAGTATTCAGCAGCAAGTAATATCTGCTGGTAAATTGGGGGAATAACAGTTCTAAGCGGTGGTTGTCACATCTTTTTAAACCCACTGATTAATGGGTGGATCTATTACTGAAAGCATGCATGCTCAGTTTATTCAAAGAAGTTGAGTGTATGTTACCACTCACAGGCCTGTTTCTCTAGCATAGCATTTCACGTTTACAACGTTATAACTACTGAGAACACAATGGAAGAAAGACAACTGTAACTCATAGCACAAAGCACTAAAAATACAATGGGCTCTCTAAGTGATACAAACAGTCATATAAGAAAACAGCAGTAGTATAATTTACATTCAATAAAAATGAAGCTGTCATCAGTATTTGGATACGTATTCTTAGATTAAACATTTTCAATTGTGACACTTAGTTCCATATTCTTTTCTTCCACCCTGTTTTATGGCCAAATGTGTTATCTGGAGAACAGCATGTGGAAACACTATGGAAATGGCAATTCTGTGAAATACCATTTGAGAACTGAGACACACTTTTAAACAAGGAATGGAATTCAGGTCAAGCATCACAAATGAAATGGTTATTGTAAAAGCAGTGAGAGCTAGCCATCTGCCACTGCAGCACTCAAAAGGGCTGAGATGCAGGGTCCCGCAAAGATATTCCTATTGCAATTTCAGTTCAGGCCCACAGAAGTCTCAGCTACAGACACTAATACAGGAACAGATTTTCTGAAATGACAAATATACTACCTGATTGCAAAAATTTATGTGTTTCCATATAGTAAAGTCAAGCAAGGAGAGGAACAGCCTTTTGGTCATTTTACAAGAAGGCAATTTGTGCCCCTTAAGGAAGTGATCCTGAATTATTTACTCGGAGGCTGATTATAGCTCCTTTTTTGGCATGAATAAGATGTTCTGTGTGTTGGTGCCATGCTGAAGATTTAAATGTCCCACACATTTGATCCAGGCTGGGGCTGTGGCAACTACTGCACAGCTGATGACAACAAAGGCTGGTTTCAAGCTCATTGTCATCACCATGGTGTTACACCAGATGAATGGGTGGCATTGATTCTGATTGGCATATTCATTCACATGCATTCAAAACTCATGAATTTTACTTAACACGTCCCTTTGCTTATTGGCTGGGATTTAATTGGAGTGATGTATTGCAGCACTGCTAGATGAAGTGGAACAGTTTCTTTTTTTTTCTTTTTTTTTCTTTTTTTTTTTTTTTTTTTTTTTTCTTTTTTTTTCTTTTTTTTTCTTTTTTTTTTTTTTTTTTTTAGTTCCCTTTCTTCCAAACCTCCCAACTAGAGACACCACAGCATTATTTTTTACAATCACCAAGGCATTTCCATGTATGGAACCTAATTCTTGGCTTTGTACTGAAGTTTGCATTTAATATTTGGAGACAGAAAAATAAATAGACATAGGGAGAACTCACACAGATTTAAGTGTTGACTTTCATTACGGGGTTCACAAATTGTTTATTTAGCATTTTCTTTACATACCAGGAAAGCAAGCAATCCTTTTTTGTGTTTGTTTCTATGATCTTTTTTCAGCTTTCCCATATTTTAACATCTTTTTCAGTTAGCTGAAATGGAGAATCCTGACCTATCAGCTAGCAGATTGTTGGTATCTTTCCAAAAAGTGAATAAATATGAGATTATGTGCATACATCTAACAGATATACTCTTGTGTATATGTGAATATGCGTATATACTGTTGCTGTGTATTTATCAGAAACATTCAGGGACAAAAAATTCTAGAAAATTTTTAGAAGAAAATGTTATGTTTTCATTGAAGAGATACCTATGTTGAATTTTCATTTATTGCCATTTTTAGCCCAAAAAGCAAAAACTTTCATCTGAAAATCAAATATTTATGCCAGCAAAATCAAAATGAAATATTTGGTTTGGGGTCAAATCCATCCAGGTCAAGATTTTTTAGTTTGTTGAACAAGATCAAAGTGTTTCATTTCAAGGTGGTTCTGTATAAACTGTGAAATGTATTGGTAGAAGCTAACTGTAGCATAGGGTCAATAGAGAGTGTACTCTTTGGAAGCAATTAATAGCATCTATGGTTCATGCTCTGAGCTACATCTGGAGCTCTTGAGGCTTTCTCCATTGTTTCTAGAACTCAGGCAGAATTCTCTTGTTGGGCAAAAGTTATCACTGTAAATAACATCTGTCTTCACGGGATTTGGTACGTCTTCCCTCCTGGCCTCCTTTGCCTGCATTCTCCTGGAGGAAATCACACCAGCCAGTGCATCATTCCAGAATACATTATGGTCTTCTCTCTTGTTGGCTACAGAAACTACATGCAAGTCATTTCATGGAAATTGTTGGATGGACAGCAAACCTAGTCAGCAGTGATGATACGTGATAAAATTTATAAATTACTGCTCAGACCAAGACATGCTGTAAATGCTGTGAGTATACATGAATTTCATGTATACACTTAGTATTGTTGCTATAATATATAATCAGTTAAAACAAAATCCCATGAAAGTTTTTAATTAATGTGGATATAAAGCTATAAATATGTCAGATAAGACCTAGAGTGGATTTGAATGACAAATGGAGAAAACAGCAATGGAGTTCTTCTTTGGCCTTAGCTCAGTTCAGCAAATGTATAATTTCTCCACGCTTAGTCAAAGCAGTAAAATAATTTATGAAAATCTGAAAAAGACTATATCAAGCACCTATACATACGGTTTGATGCTTTTGTATATGATTAGATTTTCAATCTGGTGTGGTCATTCTGAAATTAAATGGTATCCACTGCTTGTTGTCTTCAGAAAACTGCTAGGCTATATAATTCTGAGTATTCTTTCTTCCGACCTAGCTAATACACTGATGCACTCAATAATGTAATCATAGAATAGTTTGGGTTGGAAGGAACATTTAGAGGTCATCTAGTCCAACCCCCCTGCAGTCAGCAGGGACATCCCCAACTAGAACAGGTTGCTCAGAGCCCTGTCCAACCTCACCTTAGATGTTGCCAGAGATGGGGCATCTACCACCCCTCTGGGCAACCTGTGCCAGTGTTTCACCACCCTCATTGTAAAACATTTCTTCCTTACATCCAGTCTAAATCTACCTTCTTTTAGATTAAAACCATTACCCCTTGTCCTATCGCAACAGGCCCTACTAAATGTTTGTCCCCATCTTTCTTATAAGGCCCCTTTAAGTACTGGAAGGCCACAATAAGGTCTCCCCACAGTCTTCTCTTCTCAGGATGAACAACCCCAACTCTCTCAGCCTGTCCTCGTAGGAGAGATGCTCCAGCCCTCAGATCATTTTTGTGGCCCTCCTCTGGACCCGCTCCAACAGGTCCATGTCCTTCCTGTGCTGAGGGCTCCAGAGCTGGACGCAGGACTCCAGGTGGGGTCTCACCAGAGCAGAGCAGAGGGGCAGAATCACCTCCCTCGACCTGCTGGCCACGCCGCTTTGGATGCAGCCCAGGACACGGTTGGCTTTGTGGGCTATGAGATAATATATCTATAAAAAGCCAGCCCATGCCATACCGCAGTCTGAACATCTCTGAGGCACAAGCCAGGAAAACCACAGATAATCTAAAACAGAAATGTTTTTCCCAAATTATTGCCATGTTTCTTTTTTACTGTTTCATGTGTCATGACATTTCCTGAGTTATTGCTTTTCACGTATCAAATCAAACACTGTTGTTTGAAGGTTATAAAATTAGGATTATGAACATCTGCCTAGCTATAAGTGGTTCTTTTGGTTTATCTGGCTTTTGCTGTGAATAGAGTTGTACATACAGTGTTGTCTATTCTCCTCAGTGATATACTAGAGCAGAAAAAATATCTCTAGCTTTTACAGAAATGCATGAACATACCTGGGTTATGGTAAAATGAAAAAAAGATCTCTGACATTTGGTATCTCTGAATCAACAGTCTATGATTAATTTGACAAAGGATATGTCTGAAGACTGTTGTACTTTCCTTTCTGCAATTTCCAGTAGTGTTTCAAGGTCTGAATTGCATTCTGTGGAGACATGCTAAACCATGCCGGCCGGACTAGTGAATTGTGACTGAGTTTGTGAAGCTTCACAATGACATTTTCCTGAAAGATTTTAAGAAAAATCACACTTAGCTACCAATTCTGACCAGCAGTATGAATGCAGGCCAATCTATTGGAAATTGATGGAAGCCTTTCTATTCATTTTTCCGTGTTGGATTAACCTTTCTGTGGTCCAAAGTAGCTAGTAATTAGATGTAAATACGATACTGGAATATATGCCAAACAGCTGTTCAGAAAAATCAGTAATGGTTTTGGTCAGTACTAAAATCCTCATTTTCTCAATTAGTTATTTAGTTCAAAATATTATACAAACTGAAATAAAAGTATTTAATTTGAGAAAATGGCTAAAGGCTGAAACCTGTAATGGAAAGCTATAGATACAAGTAGTCTAACTCTGAGCTGTGTTTTGTGTCAGTCATGATGCATGGAAAGCATATCTCAGGTTCCAGCCATGGCGAATCAAAGCAGATCATGGCATACACTGAGTTGCCAGGTGGAGTTTCAGATATGATATTCAGTCACCAGCAGTTATCTTGCAACAGGTTTTTTCTCACAGCTTTTCAATGGTAACAAGACAAAACTCTGCCAATGACCTCATCAAGATACGTTCAGTGCCACAGGTTGCAGGGGTAAAATTCCCCTGTAAATGAGGTGACACCGAGGTGGAATACGAGTCTGGGTACAATGTGGATCCAGACAGAGTCTCTGCTGGAGCTGCAGCACATGCAGGGGCCAGTGTGTGATCTGCTCCTGCAGGGATTAACAGCGTGTTAGGCATTTCCCCCATGTCAAAGAAGAATAGCACCCAGCCTTTACTTCCTCCAAGGGAAAAATCACTATCTCAGTCCTGTTCTTTGGCTTCTTCTGCAGAAAAAACAACAGCAACCACAACCAAAACTGAGGATAGACTTATCCCACTGGAAGGAGCAAATTTTGCAAGAAAGCCTGCTCCTTTGATGCATGTGGTAGCACCAAGAGGTCCTGATAGCGCAGTGGTGCTCTGTGTTGTCCCATAGGCAGGCTTTTGTGCGGCTCACACATTCCAGCCCTTCAGCAGGGCACTGCTAGCTTAGCAACATTAGTGCGTTGTCAATATTTGTCTGCCAAAATCCCACCATTAAGTATACTGCTTAAAGCTGGGTTTTACAGATAGTAATAACTGTCCTACCCCACCTTATCCTCTCCTACTGTCCCCCTGCCTCCTTCAGAGAGGGGATCACTGCAGCCTATAAAGAAGACTCAGCAGTTCTTGCCACCAGCTCTTTCAGAAAGGAGACTAAAGACCTTTGTTTGGACACAGTTGTAGTTATGCTTACTCAAGGATTTTCAGATTTCCTAAATGATGTATATTTTTGCAGTATTTTAGCCACTGTCATATGACCTCTATCAAAAGCTCACAGGATATTACCCATTCCTGTATGTTTCATTCTTTCCCTGCTTCTCGCAGTCCTGTTTCTCTGGCAATTTAAAGTAAAATAGTAGTAGTAGTAGTAGTAGTAGTAGTAGTAGTAGTAGTAGTAGTAGTAGTAGTAGTAGTAGTAATATCCAAAACAGGTGATGCACAATAAAATTGCTCACCACCCGCCAACTGATGCCCAGCCCATCGCCGAGCAGTGATTGCTGCCTCTTGGCCAAAGAAAGTTTGGCATGGCCTCAGGGCTGTGGTGTCCAGGCTGTCATCTCTGCAAGCCTTTATTTCACCTAAATACTTCTGTCCAAAGCATTGGCACACATGGACTTCTACACTCTAGAGCCCCACATCGAGCCAGGTGGAGTACACTCAGCCACCCACAAACAGGTGACAGAGACAGACAGAGAAGTAATTTGGACAATGAGATAGTAGGGGAAGAAAGTACCAAATAGATATCCCAGTTAAACATGGGTTAGAAGAAACAGCAAATTGGCTAGATACAGTGAAAATGTTTTAATGATAGCTGTCTACAGGTAAAGGAATGCAAGGGACAAATGCAGTTGCTCATACATTAGTCTATAGTGCCTTTTGAAATGAGCTAAAGTGTCAGAGATGTCCACACAAGGCTGCAGGTATGGCACAGGACCTACGGTGACCTGTGGCTTATTGAGGTAGCAGCAGGAGACTGGGTGTCATCCCTTATGGCACCAGATGCCAGATCTCACATGGCACCAGGTGCCCTATTTTGACACATAAGTGGAGCCTTTGGTCTCCAAAAGAAAATGAACATAAATACTCTTCTGACTAATGTTGAACAGAAATTGTAAAGGTTGTGCTTATAAGACAGAACCTCCCAGAAACCTGAACAGGGTCAACTACCAGAAAGAGGCCGTGATCAAAGAGATCCAGTATCATCCCCTCACCAGGATGTAGGCAGGGTCTTGAAGGGAAGCAACGAGTGGAAATCAGTCCACAAATGGGGCAGCAAAAGAACCCTTCCCTTGCCCACCACACCCCCACCAGGTGCCTCTGCACAACAGGTATGAGGCTTTAGATGTGGAACCGGTCAGTGGTTAGTGTGGGTGTCGATCAATCTATACCAGAGGAGTCACCAAGATCAGAAAAACCTACCCCCCATGTTACCACCACCTCCATAAGGAAAAAAAGACAGGTAAGAGTTGCAGAAGACTCCCTTCTGAGCAGAACAGAGGGTCCAATATTCTGGGCTGACCCTCCTCATAGGGAAGTCTGCTGCCTCCCAGGAGGCCGGGATAGAGACATCACTAGGAAACTTCCTAGCCTGGTACGGCCCTTGGACTACTACCTGTTACTGCTTTTCCATGTGGGTGGTGATGAAGTTGCAGTAGCCCAAGGGTGATTAAAAGAGACTTCAGGGCATTGGGACGGTTAGTAAGGAAATCCAGGCCACAGGTTATCTTTTCCTCCCTCCTTCTGGTTGTGGGCAGTGATGTTGAAAGGAACAGGTGGACCCAATCTATGAACACATGGCCCCATGTCTGGTGTCACTGACACAACTTTGGGTTTTTTGACAATGGGATGGCCTGCATGGCACCGGCATTGCTGGTGTCAAATGGGAGCCACCTTTCTGAAAGGGGAAAGAGGGTCTTTGCTCAGGAGCTTGTGGGGCTCATTGACAGGGCTTTAAACTAGAGATGAAGGGGAAGGGGAAACATATCAGGCTTGCCTGTGACAAGCTGTGGGGTGATAGACAATGGTTAGAGGGATGGGCTGCTAGCACGAGCCCTCAACCTGTTGCCCAGAGGTGTGCTGGGGACACTGCAGTACAGTCGAAGACTTGTTGAGATGAGCTGGGGGCTCCTGAGGTAGTAGGAGCCAAGAAGGAAACTCCTGTAGAAAATCTCAAGAGAATCAAAGGGTGTTCCGCTAGGAAGGAGACATGGCCCACAGCCTGGATGAAATGCCTCTACACGAATGCACACAGCATGGGAAACACACAAGACATGTTGGAAGCTACTGTGCTACTAGAAAGCTACGACCTGATTGCCATTACTGAAACTTGGTGGGATGAATCCCATGACTGGAATGTGGCTATTGATGGCTACAGGCTGTTCAGAAAGGGGCAGGTGAGGAAAGAGGGGTTGAGGCCTTACTCTCTACATCAAGAAATTGATCTCTACATCAAGAAATCGATACAGTGTGAAGAGCTGTCCCTGAAGAATAACCACGAGCAGGTCAAAAGCTTATG
>WEKW01004051.1:0-12404 GCA_013389905.1 Sula dactylatra
CAATAGTCTTTCGCTCCAGCAAATGAAAAGCATTTTGAGATGGTCATCTTGAAGGCATCTGCAGCCGATTATTCTTCTGAGCTGAACTCCTCTCAACATCAGGACAACCCTTTCTTTTCCCATGGGTAAAGGCATTCTGTCAAGTCAAACTACCTTCAGTAATGAAACTGCTATTGCAAGGTACATCAAGGAGCTGAAGGCAAAAGTCTGTACTCTGTAATTTCAGAATAAAACCCCCATAACAGAAATAATATAAAATAATAAAAATTGAGAATGGACAGTGAAGAACAGAAACTTGGTATTATGGATTCAAATCAGTTTTTTTCCAACTCACGCATGGATATTTTTAAATTGTACTTGTTATACTTACAGTACTTTATTTTGACCAGAAGCGAGTCCAAGTTCAATCAAATTCAAATAACATCA
This sequence comes from Sula dactylatra, assembly GCA_013389905.1. Classification (NCBI taxonomy): domain Eukaryota; kingdom Metazoa; phylum Chordata; class Aves; order Suliformes; family Sulidae; genus Sula; species Sula dactylatra. The sequence continues at coordinate 427 of WEKW01004051.1, forward strand.
GTGTGAGTGTATTATAGAGGAAGTGAAAGAGGCATTTTATAGCTTGATACTCCAAGTATGAAAATGTAAATCTTGTGTTTAGTTAGATCTGTAGTCAATATAGACATTTTGAAATTGAATGTTTCATTTTCTATTTGGCTTTTTTTTTTTAATCCCCTTTTAAACAGAGTGATGTGTTGTTTTAGCAACTTTGGATAAAAAGACTTAACTTTTAACGCTATATGAGGGTCAGTCTCAATTTTTCTGATGTAGTATACCTGAAGCAGTAATATGTAAGTAATGTTAAGGTCAACATTACTTCAAAATTTTGCTGTATTAAACTCTGTTCCTGTAAAGGTTTGCTTACTTTATCACTGATACGAACAGTGCAGCTGAAGTAGCTGGGACCACTCTGGGCTCCAGGATGTTACATTATGCAGGGGTGAAGCCACCACAAATTCTTCAGGGAGCAGAAAACATCTATCCTTATCTTTGCATAATTACCTAAGTACAGCAATAGGTCTCCCAGCTGGTAAGGCTATGTGTTTCAGGCATAACTATTCTGCTATAAACCTAATAGGTATGTGGATTCACACTTACTTTCCAACATGTAATATCTATGTAAGTTAGGTCTAGTATTACAAACACCTGCCAAAACTGCGGTTAATGAGTGCACAATTAACCTGACAAGAGTTTAAGACAGCAATGTTAGCTCTCCCAAGCTTACAGCTTTCAAATACCTAGGGTATCAGCATCTACATTTGAGATGACTTTTGGATGACACCAATTCTCTTGCAAGACCTCTCTCTAGGTATCATGTCTACTGCAAGAATCATACTGTAACTGATAAGGTCACCAGGCAGCCTTATTACTAACAGCTCATTAATCTTTCCCAGGTTAAGAAACAAGGACTGGGCTGGTCTAACAAATGTAGCATTTCCTCTTGTTCTCATCAGTCTCCCTTCTGCCCATGGTATACCACAAGGACAGGTACTTCAAGGAGAAAAGAATTGTAAACACCGAGAGTGCTCTTCTGTGGCAAGATGAGTCTGTATGCTTAATCCTTCACAAAAGGCCCTTTTTACATCACAAGCAAGATTGCTCCTTACAAGCCACTGCCAGGTTCCCAAGTCTCCTGTTACTTTAAAAGATGGCAACATCTGGCCTAGCATTTTCAACTGATTGGAAACCTACTTCAGTGAACCAATTCCTACTGATACAAAAATGCTTTTCACCAGAAACTTCTCTGGCACAGCTGTATTTTGGGTAAGCAGGTGGTGGACAGGGGGGATTGCAAAAACTTATGCTTGTTTAATCACTGTTTTCATTACATTTCCACACAGAGACTCAGTTTGTCCTTAGTAAAACAAGAAATGACCATTTCAAATATTTCGGAGCTAAATCAAGCACCAAGCTTTATCCAAGAACTTTTATTAGCATTTGTTTTCTTATTACCTGACATTTCTCTTTGTTAACAATACCTAGCAGCTTGCTTCAGAGTTGTAACACCACACTTGGATTCTGGTGTTAGTACAGGAATAACATTCTCTCTCTCAAAGTTCTTGCCAATGTGATACTCAAGATACAGTGATGAAAGAGATAATGGAGATAATGCAGCTCCTCATGCCTTTTATTAGGGTAAGTGTTCTTCAAATTCAGTGTTCACTGCTTAGTTTTGGGGTTTTTTTTATTTTTTTTTTTTTTATTCTGAACTGTTTCAAAATGAAGCAGATCTCTCTAGTCTGTACCAAATGACTAGTGTCTTCCAGAGGACTGTTGTATATTAAAGTCAGCTTGACTTCAGTACACTGGTGTAAATACTGATGTACACTTACTACAGCACTAACAAATTGTTTTCATCTGCAAAACTAAAACAGAATTAGCCTTAATTTTTGAACTGAATTATTTCAGTTTAGGACTCAGTCAAGGCAACAGATTTCTGTGCACCTTTATCCCATTCCTTTTTAACTCTCAACACTTGTTCAGTCTACCCTGCTGGACAGCTGGTGGTTTGTGAGGTTTTTCCTATTGTATAAACTTCTAGCCATGGCACATCTTATGTAGATAGCAGAAAGTTGCATCAGCAGAGCTCTCTAATGATCAATATTTATGTTGTACAACATAATGCCAGAGAGAAGGTTAAGCTAGCATCAGTTCCAAAAGCAGTCTAGTCTCATAAGCATGGCATTTCTCCCCAGCTCATTAACCTTACTCAGCAGCAGTTGGGCACTTTTAACTTCACTTGAAACCCCCATTTTTAGGATAGTAATACCTGTAAGAAGCAGGGATGCTCTTGTTTCTGCCTTTCTCCTCCCACTACTTTTTTTTTTTTTTTACACATTCTGCCACAAAGGGGTATTGTAATCACATAAACAATGCTCAGCATCCCATATCATCATTGCATGGAGAACAGCAACAAAACAACCAAAACAAAAACCCTGACCATCAAAAACAAACCTATTGATTTATCACAAAACATTACCATAGAACTACTTGCACAGAATTATTTTTCTATAGCTATAAAAGCTTGTTTCTCAGCTTTCTGAGAAACCGCAGACAGTCAGGCAGCTGTTAACTTGCCATCAAGAGCAATCATGGTCCTCAGCCCCACCCTTCACTACCACTGCTGCCTCCACACATACCACTGATGGCAGCTAGGGCTCCTCTCCTACTTTCAGGGTGTCTTGTCCACATTCTGACTTCTGTTCCTACCAAACACTTTATAGTTTTACCCTTTCTATTCAGAGGAAAGACACATCACAACACATTTTCCTGGCTGCAGCCAGTTTGGCCATACACAGCACCAGGAGGCAATCCCAGACACCTGCCCATTAACAATTAATAAAGTTCCATTCCTTGTCCTACTGTGTCTCTGGGAAGAGTGCTAATGAGCTGTGTCCATGCACTTCTTTAGGTAAGTTCAGCATGGATCTTGTTGGAAATGTTCTGTTTGGTGCCCTAATCACCAGAGGCATACGCTTCTTTGACAAGAAGGGTGTTTATTTTTTAGAGATGGGCAGACACCAGAGCTCAGAAGTATAGTCTGTGATATATCAAGGTGGAGAATTATTGATATTTAAGAAAAAAAATCACTTGTGTAATTTTTAAGAGCTCAGCTTAAAAGAAAAGTCATTGAGCAATTATATACCATCTTGAAAAACAGGCTCCTAAACTTAAGGAAAGGGACAAACAAAAGCATTTTCTTTGGTAGAGTTTGACTTTCACAATATTACAACATCCTCTTCTGATTTTGTTTTTTAAATGTTGTATATTTTGACAACAACAGCAATTTTTGGAGAAATGAGTTTTCACCATATCAGAGAATTGCAGTCTACAGCAGAAGTTTCCTATGACAAGATAGTCATTCATACAATATAACCTTCACTTTCATTTCATCAGAAAAGTTATATCCAGCCATGATCTGAATCCAACCATCCATAAATTGGAATCACAAATGACATGTTACATAAACTAGCTGTCTGCAAGGAAAATATAGGGAATTTCATCTTCATGCAACAAATAGCACTATTTCTTGTGTGGGAAGTTATGCAATCTGATACTCTCATACAGCTGCTTTGCTTTTAGCACAAACTCCCCTACCCTACTGTTTCTGTATGATATCACCAATATCATTTACAGAACTGCAGGTCAAAGAATTAAAGAAAAAAATTTAAGATAAAAATAAAATAAAAATCAGACAACTTCTATATGGACACAAAGGGTTTGGCAGGCTATTAGGGTAATTGGGCCATAGATCAGGTCTTCCTCCGTGTTCACACAAAACAAAGCACATTACTGCCATTGAATTTCAGTAACCACCTAAAATCAAGCCCTGATCAAGTAGTCACAGGTTGGTTTTGTAGACTGTCCTGCACATTATTAATCTGGGCTATTCACAGAACAGAGGTCTGGCGCAAAGCATATGGTATCTGATATCACAGAATCGCTGATATGGGACAGTATGATACTCTGAAAATCAAATGATTAGTGGTGCAGAAAACAGAGCTAAGCAAGAGCGCAGAAATAGGCAAACATCAGAGGTGACAAAATGAGAAGGGACTGGCTCATCAACATGAATGAAAATTTCCCAGTTTGTAATTTTCCACCAAAACACCAGCTCATTGCCAGTGACACAAACTAGTCCTGTCGTGCAAGAACCTGTTGGCTGTTAAGTTTCTCAATTTTTTTTTTCCTTGGCAAATCTGATTGATTTTTTGCCGATTAAAAAACTGTCTGGTAATTGTTACTGCTAATAAATTCATTGTTGGCTGTGGCATTCTTTATATTTTCTTATAACAGATGCAGTATCAGTTGGAGAACTATGGGGTAAAGTAAAAATGCAAGTCAATTTTACATACATGATCACATGCTGTGTTAGTAACAGGTCACAGGCCTGACTATGCTAATGAAGTCATTAAAACACAGAAGGAATAAAGGTTGATGTACAAACCTATCATGTGTTGGCAACCTACATGAATTGTTTAACTAATTCATTATACCCCATCTATGTTGCCCCAAAGTTTTAGAAGACTAATTAAAATTTTTAGTATTCCTTTGTAAATGTGTCATGGTTTTAGCTGGGATAGTTAATTTTCTTCACTGTAGCTGGTATAGTGCTGTGTTCTAGACTTGGTATGAAAATAATGTGATAACACACTGATGTTTTTAGTTGTTGCTAGGTAGCGCTTACACTGGTCAAGGTCTTTTGCAGCTTCCCATGCTCTGCCAGGTGCACAAGAAGCCGGGAGGGGAGGGGATACAACCAAGAGAGCTGATCTGAATTGGCCAAAGGGTATTCCATATCATGTGACATCATGCCCAGTATGTGAACTGGGGGGAGTTGGCCGGGGGGGGAAGGCGCGATCGCGGCTCGGGGACTGGCGGTGTCGGTCAGCGGGTGGTGAGCGGTTGCAGCTCTTGTGTTTTTTTTCCCTTTTCCCTTTATTCCCTGGGTTTCGTTTTATTCTCTCTCATTATCCCTTTGTATCATATTATTATTATTATTATTGTTATTATTACTATTCTTACTATTTTATTTAATTATTAAACTGTTCTTATCTCAACCCAAGGGTTTTCTTGCTTTTGCTCCTCCGATTCTCTCCCCAGCCCACAGGGGTGGGGGGAGTGAGCGAGCGGCTGTGTGGTGCTTCGTTGCTGACTGGGGCTAAACCACAACAAAATGCAAGGTGTTCCACAATGGAAACAATGAAAACTTGCTTCCTTTTCTATTTTGTCCTTTTCTCCAAAATGGTTGCCCACGTTCTGCTTCTTGCCAAGTTTTCAGTGATCTGTTTATCATGGACCATAACTTCAGATCAAACTATGACAACAATAAACAGCCCATCCCAAAAAATAAATCCTCAAATCACCTCCTCCCCACCCCCCATTTCAAAACCCCCTCACACAAAAAAACACCTCTGACAAAAAAAAAAAGGCACTTTCCACAAGGCTCAATTTCCCAGAAAACAGGCTCACAATACCAGAGGTGCACACAAAGCCACTGCAGAGATACCTGACAGAGGTATGTTGGGACCTTGAACATAAAAGGTGTTCATTTTCTGTGGTAGGTAACGCTTACTGGAACTGATAGGTCTTTATAAGTAGTTTGGAATACAGGGCTTGCATGAATCAGGTATTGGAACTGCAACCCCAATCCTATCACAAAGTCAGAAATATTCTGCATACCTTAGTATGCAAAGGTATGTATATCATTAAACTTTTGTGAAAAAGCTATGGTACTTGGTCCTAGAACTGAGTTATTCGGTGGAAGTCTCTAGTGAAGAACTGACTGCTAAATCAGCTGGGAAGAGTTAAAAGCATTCTTAAATTTAAGGGAACTGGCTATGCTGTGTGCTGGCAGACACTTATCAATAGCTTTCTAAGGCAAACTAAGTACAAGTCCAAAACTTGCCTCTCTTTTATAGAGCTTGTTAAGTGACAATGTATTTCTTTTCTGTGTGGTAAAACACCTGTAAACTGTAGATTCAGTTCCCTTTCATCTTGCCAGTGCACCACAATTTGGCCATTTTTGTTTACAATGTAAATCAAAAGTATTGAAACAAAGAGTTCCAGTAATTCAATCAGTTTCCTCTCTCTGATCCCTTCACCATTTTTAAGTATATAAACTCTCTATAAAATATATGAATGAAGATATTTTGCATCTTTGGGTACCTATATTTAAATCTACATTTCCTTCTGTCTCAGATGACTTTTTATATTCATCTAGGTTTTTTTATATTAAATTTGTCCGTAGCCCAATATTGCACTTCCAAATTTCATAACGTTTGCTTACCCACCTTTTAATACCAAGTGTCTAGTCTACATTATATTGATATTTAAAAAGGTGCAGCTGTCCTTTTACTTTTATAACATCTAAATGTCATGATTTATGGTGAATATTATGTATGAACTATCTAAAGTTTTTGGTTTTAATCACAAAAGCCAGAAGAAGTGAATATGAATAAAATGGACGCACACAAGTAATTTTGCAGACAAACAAGCAGACTGCTGGGTACCTGGCTGTGCACTAAAATATTTTCATCATCTGTTATCAAAAGTTCTTTATGTGCATTTCAGTATTTATATTTACATTAGTTAAGAAAACAAAAAAGCTCCAACATTGTTATCCATCTTTTGCACTGCTTTCAAGTTCCTACTGTTTCTCATCTACTCTATCTCTAACAAGGACTTGCTTTTTGTTACAATTTCTTAAGACATTTGTAAAAAGGAAAAGTTTGATTAGCAGAACACTCTGGAGGAAAAACATTTGTCATTTCATCACTACTTTTACAGTAACAGTGCTATTGAAATATGCCATTCTCACTTTCAACCATCTACAAATGATGTTTAGGTTCCTACCAGAAAGCTCTATGATACAAAGTTGTGGAAGAAGTATAGCATACACAATATCACTTAAATAGTATATATCTGATTTCACAAAAGAAAGTAATAGCCATTTGTCAGCTATTTGACATATGAAGCTTCATGGAGAAATTATACAATGAGAAAAAGGCATACAGATTTATCACTAATCATTATACTGCTTTAACACTGCCATAAACTTTGCTTGCAATGATTCTATCAGTTTTGACAACAACTGAACACACTTATATTTAATTTTTGATCTAATCTGTCCTCAATGTTTTTAACACTGCTTTACTGCTCTTATCAGCCTAGGAAAAAGCAACTAAAGGGTGAATGACTAATAACAGTAAACATGGCATCTATTCAATCACTTTAAAAAAACCCCATTGTTTTATGAACTGGGAGGGGGATAGATATCAGTCAGCATTTTTTCAACATAAAATTACCCAACTTTATTAGGTGTGTCCACTTCACAAAAAAAAAAAGGGCACAAGAAAACATGATATAGCCTCAGGTAAATACAGTTTAGAGGATCACAAATACAAAAATTAAACACACTTCAGATGCACCACAATGATTCCCATGACTTGAAATTCAATGTTACTGAATTCGGAGTAGAGATGCCAGCACATTTTTCTTGCTTGTTTGCTCTTCCTAAGACATACAGTACCAAATACGCTACCAAATATGCTCAAGTTCAAACCTGGCAAACATTCAAAAATGTATTTCTAATATTTATTTTAATAACACCAAAAACCAGATAAGTAAATCTTCCTAATTGGACAACAGTTCTAGGCCCAGCTCCATACAATTCTTGGTAATAGGTTTCTTTTAGATTTTCAAACCAGACACTTAGGTTAAGCATTTCCATGCTTTATGAGCCAATTCTTCCAGCTGAAAACCGTTCCACTGAAAAGGTAGATAGGTTTATATAACTAGAAATGAAGATTCGGGAGATTTTTATAGTGTTATAGGAATTAATATTACAGGTAATATTTACTCCCAAAATACTTTCAGCCAGCAGCAGAACCTAAGTTAGGGTAGGCAAGAAGAGCAACAGAAGTTACAATATTCCCTGTTTACTGGCATTAATTCTTTTTCTAATACCTGGGACATAGATAAGCTTTCTAAAACATTAACACATTTAAAAATGTATCAACAACAGTCAATATGATCTTCATTACAAAAAATGCTACAGTATCACCATGTTGAGCAAGCACAGCCTCAATAGCTGCTCTCTCAATATAAGAAGCATTTTTCCTTGTCAAACACTTCATAAAACCAACTTACAGACCTCCCTGTAAGTTGTTTACTACTAGGAAATTGTTAGCCTGCAGAAAAATTGTGCTACTTTATACTTCTTGTTTTGAAAACTTTCATCCATGGTCTAGATTCTATAACATACAATAGCCAGAACTGTAATCGCTTTACAATTTCACTTAAATTACATTACAGATAGAGAAGCAGTTCATCAAAGGACATATTGCAACTAAACCAGAAGATATGAGAGGGTAAGATAGATGTGTGCAACATTAATCTTTCTAACCTCTGAAATATCAAGTTAAAAAAAAAATCTTACAAAAATGATTCCACTGCAGCACTCTACTAATATTCTCATTCATCCAGGGGCTTCTCACAATTGTAGGTCAGAAATCTGCTCCTGTAAGCTCCTAGCTGAGACAAAGGTTTTACCTAAAACATTAGCAAAAGCACAACTCTTTTTCGCTATCAATCTACAAGGCTCACATACACACTAGCATCTGATGTTTCAACAGAAACAACCAAAAAAACCCCAAATGTTAAAAAAAAAGTCAAAGCTCTTCATGCTTGAAGTCCTAAAGGATGTACGGGAATTTAGAACAACAGTTTCCCAGTTCCATATCGTTTTTATGGATGAATATTACCTAAGAAATTGTTAATTTTCATTTAAGGAACTTCAAAGCATTCATTTCTTGTGTTGTATTCAAGGTAATGATGACAAAGGTTATTAAGTGATTGCAGTTTTCTTAATTTTACTATACATAGATTACGTAAACTTTGATTAACATTTTCACATTCTATTCAAGAGAGTTTCATTTTTCTGTATGGCTACTTTGTACCAGTATATGAAGCTGTCTAATTCAATAAAATTCCAGGATTAAAATCTAATGAGTTGCATCCAAATGATCAAACTTAATACGTTTTCTGAGTAAAAGCAAAGCCTAAGGAAAAGATGTTGAAACACTAAAATTTGCAGTATTTCAGAAATAATATATTCAACATACTGTATTAAGGCCAATGAACAGTTCATATTTTCTTCCCTTTGATATAAATTTCAGTATTCATGCAAAGTAAAACAAAAGCCACTTATATGTTTATTCCAGCTAACAATCAAACAGTACTTCAAGGCAAACAGTCCAGCAGTTACGATCTCCTCACTTTCTGCTCCCCGTTAGTTTCCACGTGGGCCACAACGCGTTATAAATTTCAAGTTAAAACCAGTTGGGCCTTACCTCTGTCACTGAAGTCATCCACAAGAATGATTTCTGCTATCAGGCTGTCTGGAGTGCGGTTGATAATACTGTGTATTGTTCGCAAAAGTGAAGTCCAACCTTCGTTATGAAATGGGATAATTATACTAGTATTGGGTAGCTTTTCCAAGTACACCTTGTGCTTACAGCTAGAAAGAGAAGAAAATAATTATATAAGCATACTGAAAAGTCTGAGCTGGCAAATACTACCATCCATTTGGGCCATTCAAGCATCATGGTTTTGGGCATAAAATCCAACAGTGTAATCAAGCAGGACTTCCATGTGACAATAACTAGTTCATTCAAATTATTTATATTGCTTACATCAAAAAATAAATCTGAACAACAAAAAAATTAAAATACACTGGCTGGAATTAGATTCTTTTCCTTCACTAGAAACTTTTCCCTGCAAAATGACAGGACATATCTTCTACAACATTATTTCCAGAAAACAAATCCTCTCATCAGAAAGAATTCTGAAACATAACATGAAGCAAAAGAAAATCTGAAGCAATCCTTTTTTTTGTCCAATGCAAAGAAAATTTGTAAAAGCAGTCTACTCTACCAAGACAAAAACTCGAGAAAACAAGTCGCTGCTATTATCCTGGCTGACATGTGCTCACAGTATGCAAAACAACATTAACAAATAAAACTCCAATTTCACATTTAGATATCCAAAATGATTGCTGCTATTAAATAGAGGTAAAACAGCATAGGATTCTGAAGATGGAGACTGATACAAGAAAATATAAACAACCTTTCATTTTTGAAAGGAAAGCACTACACCTTCAGCATCTTGGTTGAACAGCATCTATGTAACATCAGTGCTTAACCTTACCATTTTTAATCTAGACTTGTTTACATATTTGAGCAAAAACACCCATTCTTTAAAAATAATTAATGGCCTTGTAATTCACTTTCTCCTAGTAGCTGAGAATATTTAATGAATAATGTTTACGGCACTGGAACTAATACACAGAATCGTAGAGGTTGAAAAAGACCCTTAAGATGATGGACTCCAGCCATAAACCTATCCTTGCCAGTTCACCGCTGAACCACATCCCTAAGCACCACATCCAAATGTGTTTAAATACCTCCAGGGACGGTGACTCCACCACCTCCCTGGGCAGCCTGTCCCAATCCCTGACAACACTTTCAGTGAAGTAATATTTCCTAATATCCAGTCTAAACCTCCCCTGACGCAGCTTGAGACCATTTCTGCCTGTCCTATCACATGTTACTTGGGAAAAGAGACCAACTCCCACCTTGCTACAACCTCCTTTCAGGTAGTTGTAGAGAGCCATAAGGTCTCCCCTCAGCCTCCTTTTCTCCAGGCTAAAAAACCCCAGTTCCCTCAACCTCTCCTCATAAGACTTGCTCTCCAGACACTTTCCCAGCTTCGTTCGTTGCCCTTCTCTGGGCATGCTCCAGCACCTCAATGTCCCTCTTGTCCCGAGGAGCCCAAAACTGAACACAGTATTTGAGGTGCGGCCTCAGCAGTGCCGAGTACAGGGGCACAATCGCTTCCCTACTCCTGTTGGCCACACAATTCCTGATACAAGCCAGGATGCTGTTGGCCTTCTTGGCCATCTGGGCACACTCCTGGCTCGTGTTCAGCCAGCTGAATTCAACCAGCACCCCGGGTCCTTCTCTGCTGGGCAGCTTTCCAGCCAGTCTTCCCCAAGCCTGTAGTATTGCATGGAGTTGTTGCGACCCAAGTGCAAGACCCGGCACTTGGCCTTGTTGAACCTCATACAATTGACCTCGGCCCATTGATCCAGCCTGCCCAGATCCCTCTGTAGAGCCTTCCTTCCTTCAAGGAGATCAACACTCCTGCACAATTTGGTGTCATCTGCAAACTTACTAAGGGTACACTCAATCCCCTTGTCCAGATCATTGATAACGATATTAAACAAGATTGGCCCCAACACTGAGCCCTGAGGAACACTGCTTGTGACTGGCTGCCAACTGGATTTAACTCCATTCACCACAACTCTCTGGGCCTGGCCATACAGCCAGGTTTTTTTACCCAATGAAGAGTACACCTGTCTGAGCCCAGAGCAGCCAGTTTTTTCAGGACAATGCTGTGGGAGGATAGTGTCAAAGGCTTTAGTAAAGTCTACGTAGACAACATCCACAGCCTTTCCCTCATCTACTAAGTGGGTCACCTTGTCATAGAAGGGGATCAGGTTAGTTAAGCAGGACACACCTTTCCTAAACCCATGCTGACTAGGCCTGATCACTTGGTTATCCTGTACATGCTGCATGGTGGCACTCAGGATGATCTGTTCCATAACATTCCCCAGCACCAAGGTCAGGCTGACAGGCCTGTAGTTCCCCAGATCCTCCTTCTGACCCTTCCTGTAGATGGGCATCACATGTATTAACTTCCAGTCAACTGGGACCTCCCCAATTAGCCAAGACTGCCGATAAGTGATGGAAAGTGGCTCGGTGAGCACTTCTACCAGTTTCTTCAGTACTCTCGGATAGATCCCATCTGGTCCCATAGACTTGTGTGTGCCTGGGTGGTGTAGCAGGTCACTAACCATTTCCCCTTGGGTTATGGGGGCTCCATTCTGCTCCCTGCCCCTGTCTTCCAGTTCAGGGGGCTGGGTACCCAGAGAA
>WEKW01004051.1:13030-45490 GCA_013389905.1 Sula dactylatra
ATAAACACTCAACCCTATCGTCACCATCATTAAGCTCTAGACAATCCAAACACTCCCTAACATACAGAGCTACCCCACCACCCCTCCTGCCTTGCCTATCCCTTCTGAAGCGTTTATAGCCGTCCATTGCAGCACTCCAGCTGTGCAAGTCATCCCACCATGTTTCGGTGATGGCAACTATATCATAGGTTTCCTGCTGGAGGCTTCCAGCTCCTCCTGTTCATTGCCTGCATGCATTTGTGTAAAGGCACTTCAGCAGGGCTGTCATCCATGTCACCTTCTTAGAGAAACACCCCTTAATTCCTTTGGGATGTTTCACCGGTGTTCCCCTCTGGGCTCCTATTACCTCAGTGGCTCCCAGCTCATCTCTGTACAACTTCAACTGTGCTCCAGGGAACACACCACATCTCGGAGGCACAGGCTGAGTGCCCTCGCTAGCACCCAATCCCTCTAACCTTGGTGTGTTGTCCCTCAGCTTGTCTCAGGCAAGCCTGATATTAACCCCCTCCCCTTCAAGTCTAGTTTAAAGCTCTGTCAATGAGCCCTGCAAGCTCATGAGCAAAGACTCTTTCCCCTTTGAGAAAGATGAATCCCATCAGATGCCAGCAAGCCTGGTGCTGTGTAGGCCGTCCCATTACGGATAAAAACAAAACTGTGGTGATGACACCAGCCACAGAGCTACACTTTAATAGACTGGGTACATATGTTCCTTCCAGTGTCACTACCTGCAACTGGAAGGAGAGAGGAACAAATAACCTGTGCTCCAGAGTCCTTTACTAGCTGTCCCAAGGCCCTGAAGTCTCTTTTGATTGCCCTTGGACTATGTGTTGCAGCTTCATCACCTCCCACATGGAACAGCAGTAATGGGTAATAGTCCGAGGGCCATACCTGGCTAGGAAGTCTCCTAGCCATGTCCTTAACCCAGGCCCCAGGGAGGCAGCAGACTTCCCTAAGAGGAGGGTCTGTCCAGCACATTGGACCCTCTGTTCCCCTCAGGAGTAACCTACAACTATAGCCCATCTTCTCTTCCTCATGGAGGTGGTTTTGATACTGGGGGTAAGCCTTTCTGACCCTGACAACACCACTGGTATAGATGGACTGTTATCTACATCTTTGTCTGGTCTTCCACCTGCAGAGCCTCATACCTGTTAGACAGAAGCACCTAGGAAGGTGAGAGGAGCAAGGAGGGTGTTTGCGTGCCACCCCAAGTGTGGACTTGCCTGTATTCACTCTTTTCCTTTGAGCTACTGCCTTCAGCCTGGTGGTGGTGGTGGGGATACAGGAACCCCTTGATCTTGGGTTTCTTCTGGTGGCTGCTTCTGTTTGTGTTTCATGGTGGGCAGACCATGGCACCACCAGCCTCTCTCTTTCTCAGCCTCCCTGATGCTCCTGAACCTTTCTACCTCCTTGCATAGCTCTGCCACCATGCTAAGCAAATCCTCCACTTGGTCACACGTCACACAGCTGTTCTCATGGCTGCCATCTGTTACCAGTGAAAGGCTCTGGCACTCCCTGCAGCCTGAGATCCGCACAGCTACGTGTGTTCGTGGGAGCTCTGTCTGGGTTGCCACGTCCATTCTGGTGAGCACAGAGGGCACAGCTTTCTGATGGGTGGATGCCATAGCTAAGTTCCTACTGAAAGAACAATGACTACTGAATTAACTCACCTCTTGGGCTGGTAGGGTGACTACACCCTTCCTGCGCAAACTGCCACACAAACTGCTGTGCAAACTGCCATGCTACTCTCCTGGTCACTAGCACTCCCCAGGTTCTTTATTACAGGCATGGGAGGGGCTGCCCTTGCTTTGGCAAGGCCCTCGCCTCATCAGCATCTCCCCTGAGAGCTGCCAGCTCCAGGTGGGGGTGTGTGCCGCCCTGGTCCTTCCCTGCCTCAGAAAAAGCCCTGTGCACCAAGATATGCCGATCCACTGCGTATCGGGCTGGCTCTGGAGCTGCTTCCATCAGTGACAGGGGATAGGATCTCATCTTTCATGCTTTGTTGCAGAAGTGGGAAAAGGGACACATTCCTCTGTTGTTAACACAGCATGGCATTTTCAGCTCTGGGGACAAAGTAACTGAATGATTTGTCATTCCCCAGGAGAAAGTCACACCTTGATAAAGGTACCCCTACAAACAGAAACATGTCAGCTCTGCAAAAATCAAAAACAACATAAAAGGAAAAAAGTTTGGACCTGTCACTTGCAGGTATAAAATATACAGATATCTTTGCTGCTTTTCAGAAAGAATAACTATGCATATCAAATACTGCTGTAGGTTATAATGTTGATTTACATATATTTGCAGATTAGTTTGCATTTCTACTTTATAAATTCCACTTTGAAATCAATATTTACCAACTTATTGTACAGCTACCATATTAAAGGAATGTTCCAAAGAAATAATAAAACTCATAGCTACTACAGTTTTATTTGCAAAGTATTAACTCTTATGTAGTTGTGAATAAACAATCAAGTTTTTGGATATTTTCCTAAAAAAAAAATAATTTAAATTTGTAATTTCAGAAATTTCTTCCTAAAATGGGGTGACAATGAGTTTAATGACAAGCTATTTGCAAAAGTAATACTTCTGAAACTTTTTAATAAGCAGTTTGCTGGTACAACATAGATGCACACTGGAAAAAGGACAGTTGCTTTGCAAGAATGTGATGTTCTGGAGAAAGCAGTGCTCCTTACCTAGTGACAGAAAAGGCTAAGTGTATATTCTAACATTTTGGGAGGAAAAAATATCCATTGCCACAATAGAATTAAGTAAAAAATCCTTTTCTCAACTGTAGGAAAACGTAAAACAAAGAAAGCCCATTATTAATAAGTAGCTGTTTCAGCTGTTAAATTAAGAAAATCACCTACCAAAACCACCACCTACTGTTTCCAGCTGTTTGCCAACAGAGATGCTTCTTGGAGTAGAACAAATGTAACTACTATACAAGCATGTAATTTTTATGCTTTTCCTGAAAGCAAGATTTTTCCTTTAGCATTTTTAAGTCCCAATAAGTATGATTTTAAAACTAATGAGTTCTCCATCTCCAAAAAACCCCAAGCCAACATGCAAAACCCAGAAGTACCACACAAAAACAAGTAAAAACCCCACCCATAAGACTATAACTTCTAAAGGGTAAGGGGAAAAAAAACAATACCCAAAACACACAAATATATCAGAATGTTGGTGTTTTTTTTTTTTTTTTTAAATGTTGCCCCTTCTATATAACAGTATAGCTTTTGAAAGAGGTGGTACTGATATTTTTGTATTTTCATGGTCAATATTGTGACCTTAAGTGTATACAGATGGGGAAGGTCAGTGCATTTGGACATGCTCATCAATGGTTTCAGACTAGTTGTATATTCTAAGAAGAAGAAGCAACACTGATGGACCTAGTTTTAAACTATTTAATTTTCCCTACAAAACTGATTGCTTTATTAACCCTAAAAAGAGAACCATGTTCAGAAGACAAAAGAGGAAAACACGTTACATTTTCTTAATGTGTCCCCATCATTCTACTTTGACCTTTAATCCTCTTTTATATTTTCCTTTACTTTGATAGTCATTGCAAAGGTACCTGGCTACATGTGAACTGATTTCTACTAAGAGCCACAGACCACCAAAATGCCCTTTTCCTACTTTTCTCAAAAAAGCTGGTCATATTCTCAAATTTATAGAAAACTTAAGTTTCATCATCTTCTATTGTCAAGACAGTCTGTTAGGTTCCATAGTAGTGGCCTACTTGCCTTCCTTCAGCAAGTTAAATCGTGCTCATTTTTAGCCCCTTGCTCTCTGACATGAGACTAACTGTAACAGAAGGTCACTATGTTTTAGAAGGTGTAAAACAGAAATGCGTTTTATTGGAAGTTCTACTCAGCATTATCTATAGCAGACTATAGCTGGCTCTGTGCTGTGATGGGCTGCAGGACAGATCTGATGAATAGCTGTAATGGTCAGGAAAGGCACTTGAATTGCAATGGACATGCAGTTAGACATCCACTGCTGAGACACTGGATTTACTGAAAGAATAATCATATATATGTGCAGCATTTGTTCCAAGTCCATCAGTGTGATTCTTTACATCCTGCATTTTAGAAGTGATGCCAAATACCCTGGCTGCCAGAAGGCTACTTGGAAGCACAGAAATTGCTTTTTTTAAGCCATTGCTAGTCCTCAAAATAACCATCAGGTCTTTCTGCCTAGAACAAAGAACTAGGTATCACATCACTAGGTCAGGGTGAAGTCCATAGTCAAACTATTACTATATTTAAATTTATTAGTGGTGCCTACAACATAGCATAAACCAGTCTAGGTAGATGTACGATTCATGTATTAAGCAGAAACGGTAACAGTTTTCATATGCAACAGTAACTGGCATAAATCCTTAAATCTTGAAATATTAGATAAGATAAATCTATGTATGTCAACTCATCTGTGTTTTACTGATGAGAATGATGTTTAAAACCAAGAAGCATCAGCAAAATTATCAGATAGGCTACTAGAAAGATATTTTTACCATTAACTGCAACAATTTTTTAGAAGTGGTCTTTCAACACTAGATCTTTATCAAAAATTCTGTAGAGTGCATTTGGAGAGGTGCTGACACAAAGTTTGACCATAGCTTCAAAGTAACCTTGCTTTTTTATGTTGGTTCCAAGGTTCTTACATACCTCTTAATAAGCAAAATACAGGCACTGATTTCAATAGATATACTCTGTAAAATTAATTTGGTTAATAGCTTAACTACCCTGTGGAATCAATGTTCTAAAAACGAGATTCTTAATTCTTCAAAGAAATGAAAAATTATAATTCAAGAGGCATTCATGTTTTCTGAAGAATGCAATCTTACCAAAAATTTATTAAAATAAAAAAAGCAAGCTTAACTGTAGAACGCAAAAATGTTACCATCCATTTTAACAGTGTTTACATGAGCACTAATATTCATTAGGTAAAACTTTTTGAATTATGGTATATATGTTAAATGAAACTGAACTGACTTCCTATGGAAATATTGCAAAACTTCTGAGCAAAATTATTTTATTTTCCAAAGCCTCACAATTTCAGTGGAAAATTTTGTCAAACTTGTATTGATTTAGAAAATGATAGCATTTGCACACATGAACTCCAGTTGTCAGCCTCCACCTGAAGACACTGCAACTTATTTGCACGCTTTAAATGAACGTAGTCACTAGGTGGACAGTAAGTGCTATTAAGGTAGTTTGAACAGCAGAATAAAGTGTCCGAAGAACACATTGACTTTCATTAAAACTTGGAATACTGGGAAATCCACAGAGGCCTGGAAATAAGTCAATCCTAAAATCAATATTCAAAAAAGTTTAGTTGGTTTAAGACAGACAGGCAGTTCAGTCAGTTTCAGTCAAGTAAGGGTTTTTCTCCAAGATCTAACTCAACACAGAAAAGATAACATAGTTGATGTCAATGTTATTTTATGCTATCCTTTTCATTATCAAATCATAGTGCAACAGATAAAAGCAAATGTATTACTGTAGAGCTTTAGTATCACATTATATTCCGATTAAGGAATTTAACAAAAAAAATCAGTGGGAAATTGAAAAAGGAGTTCAACTACTAGGTCTTTCAAAATAATTTCTAAAACTAAGATATTATTTGCTATTTTTAGTTTGTTTCCATCAGGACCAGTTTTTGCCCTAGTGATATTTCCATCTGGACTAACCTTTAGAATAACTCATGACTTTTTACTACAGTTTTGCAGTAACAGGATTGATTTGAATAGTAAATGAAGATTAAGACATGTCATTTGACTGTTGACTGTTCTGTGTATGTTGTAAAATGGATTGTTTGAATGAAATGTATGTTAGTATAAACCTATGCAAAGTCTCCGAAGAAAAGCCTCCCATGAAATTTGATAGTTTTGCCTATAGGATGAAGGGCAGAAAACTAAATCAGTCTACCTTAAATTAGTATACCAAACTGATTTTTTGCTTCAGCTTTGATCACAATATTCCCATGAAAGCATTCTCAGTAATCCTGACTATCCTCAGTATTCCTGGCTATGTATGCACACTCAACATCATGCCCATACTGATAAGAGAATAAATATTTAAGGATGCTAAGAGCACATTATTTGACTAGTTTTCCACTGTTTTCATTATGTTTTTCCTCACTTCCATCCTTACCTCCATACTTGTGTTTTCTCAGATAACCAAGTAGTTCAGTAGAATTTTTAACATTTAATGTTTGAGGTAGCATTCATTCACTTTGCTCAGAAACACACCAAGTTGTACTTGAGGTACAGCTCCCTATAAGTTAAATTGCTAGAGTTAAGAAGCGTCACACTGCCTCTTCCTCAGCTTCCCTTGTTCAGTTACGTTGACTAATGCAGCCTCCTCATCAGTAGTTGGTAAGTGACCATTTACAGAACTGGAGGCTTAATTGTTCAATGTTTGATGCTGCCTTCCCCAAAGTATTCTGAGAGATCCTGATCAGTCGTCTTAGCCTTCTTTGTACATGCTTGTATATCTAGGTATATACCATGGTACCTCATCAGCACCTGGTGCAGTGGAACAGCAGGCACCTGCACATCCTGTGGCACATCCTAACCAAACTAGACCCAGTCTTCCAATCTTCTCCAGAGGGCAGATTTGTGATTATTCCTAGCTTTACTGACTGCCAAACTAGGGTGGCGAATTCAAGCAGGTTGCCCATTTCACAGTCAGGACTGGAATCCAGCAATATATGGGAATGTTATCTGTGTTTTTACATGACGCAGTCTCATCATATGCACGTAACATGCCAACTCTTCTCTTAAGAGCTTTAAAAGACAGGGATTTTCAGTGATTACAACTATTCTGCCTATACTACTAATCTTCTTCAGTTAATCTCACAGAACCTCTTCACAATACTTCCTTGGATGCAGGGACTTACTACTAACTTCCACAGTGACAGTGTTTTGATCTTGTTACGGTTTCTAGCTGCTACATGATTGTAGGAATATTTATATCAGACATGCATGCTGTAATGATATGCCTATTCTCTTTCCTCCTAGTAAGTCTGAAGATATAACTAATACACAAGTTATACCTAAGGATATCTCCTCCATCCCTAAACACACACACACACACACGAGTAACTGCCCAGTCAGAAAAGATCACACAGAACAAGGCAAAAGCCATTAATTTATATGGTAAGTTAGCTATTAAACCAAAATAATTTGCTTCTGCAGTATAATCCTACTGCATTCTGGTACCCTTTATAAAGGCAAACTGGGAAGTGGAAAGTCCATTATGTTCTCTAGATAGACTTTTTTAATTTAAAGAAAGCATGTAGTTCAAATTTTTGTGGTTTTAAGCCATACACTTGCCCTAGACACTTAAAAATACAGACCTTTTCAGACAGAGTACAGTCAAATAACAACCAATCTTTTGGTTGTACTTTTCAAAATGAATAAGTGGCTGCCGTCAAAAGAGATTATTTTAAGACCTTGGAAAGCAAGGTCATTTATTTCAAAAGTGCAGTATTCAAACGCCTGAAACAACACGTTGGGAGGGGGTAAGGGAGTGAAGAAACAACTGTACATATCTAGGACTCATGTCAGAAATGCTATTCAAGAGGGAAAAGAACCTGTCAATTGAAACTAGAAAAAGCACTCCTACTCAGCATAAGCATTTTCTGCTTAACCTTAACAGAGAACTACAGATTGACCTTAATAAAGTACTACAGATGCTTTCCTAAAGATGTGCCTTTTCTTGCATTTAAACATCACATATTTAACTCCAGCACACCAGCACTTGCTCATGGAAGAATGCTGAATAATATATGCAGTAGCTAAGGTTATGAGAAAGACAATTTCTTAGCATATATGTTAATAGATTTCTGCAAACTTATTATTTAATAAAACTCTTAAGTTTCAGAATAATTTCTGTGTTAAGTCTGAAAACGATGTACAAATGTCTAGGTAGAAATAGCTAGGAAGAAAATAACCTCAATAAGCAACTGTCATCCTGCTAGGGAAGTAGCTCACACCTTTATTTTCTTACTGAAGTTATTACATTAGCGTTCAGAACATCTCTTGCACAAATCCTCAGAACTATGAAATAACATTAACAATTTGGACTTTACCAGAAAAATATTTTATAGACACAGCCACTTGTGTATGTAAGAAAAAATTGGCATCAAATGATGAATTTGCCAATGAATCAGATACAATGACATTTTCAAGATTATTATCATGAATCAAAAGTTATGAACCTTTAATTACGCTTTCAAATATTGCTGTCCTTGATCAATCTTGGTTTTTTTCCATGATATTTCAGAACTTAATGTCTGATACTTCTTATCAAGGAATAATACTATGTCATTAAATTTGTCCCTTAGAGACTTTCAGATGAGATTTTTAAAAACAGAGGACCTCTCTACCAGGGCATGAGCTGTTTCCATAATAATTTTCAAAATAGTAAGTACCTCTTCACTATCTCTGGCCAAAGAGTCCCCTTCCTCTCTCCCTTCCATTATTACATACATTACTAAGCACTAATCATATGTATGATTCAAGTATGCCATTTATTACTGTTTTGAAAAACTGAACTCGGAAAGCTGCACAATACTGTTTATTATACACACCTACCACAGAGTCACCAGAAAATGGCTACTATAAAATAAAAGTTTTTTACTAAAAGGTAAGGTAGGGTTTATTTGTAAATAATGTGTAGAGTGAAAAATATTAAATGTATATAACTAACAAAGTGGAACTTTCTACCAGTTTTGTATTTGGCATGCTGTTCCTACAGTTTGTTATCATAGCTGGTCATTTGGCTCCAAGAGTTCAAGGCTTATTCATAAAAATGATACACTGTCACACCCTTTAACTCGCTTTAAAACACTTAATACTGATTTAGTTATTCCTTTGAGATATAGAATTCTTCTGCTGGGTTGAAACAAGAATCAAAACCAAGTTTGTGAATAAAACACTTTTAGAGTCAGTTTCAAAGTTGCAGGGAGACTTTTAGAAGGATAAAATAATAGTAAGATGTGCTTCTATTCCTGAAATACTAACCTGCCTGAGGAAGAAAAAAGTTGTCACATAAATACTTGGAAGCTATTTGCAGCAAGCACTAATAAAGTACAACTTGAAGAAGAGGACCACTCATAAAAAGAGAGGAAGTGAAAAGGAGTTAAAATTACACTTCTTTGTCATTGACTACTGAGAGTCCTAAGACTATTATGATTTCATTTTGTAGGTTAGCCTAGTCTACTGGGCAGGAATAAAGAAATAGCATCCTTTTACTTCAAGGTATAGGGATGTTCTATTTAATTGCCCGATGAGTTTATAAGTAGGAAATAAAAGTCTTAAACCATCATACTAGTTTAAGAAAAGATGCAGAACTGCAAAATTCTCCATCTTTACAGTTTCTCTGTAACAGAAACATGCAAAAATCTACTACCTCTGTGGAAAAGCAAGTGAAAGAAAATGGGCTTCCAAAATGATGGGAAAGGAGAGCAAGGCTGGTGCCATTTCAGCCACTTCACAGCAAAAGTCAATTCATAAAAACAGCAATTTGTTTGATCCTGTGGATATAAGAACAACAACATTTTATGCACATTAATGGATACCAGTAACAATGCCTTGGCCAGTTACCAGGTTCTGTGCTTTCTAGACACATTAACGACCTTGTAAACTGCCCTTTCTGATAGATAATGCATAGGAGAAGTTAGATATCTTGTAGACATCCCTTTGTTGCATTTAGGAAGCAAGGTAGCAGCCTACTATGGCAGTTACTAGATCATAGAAGTAGCCCACCTCCAATTTTGTCCTCTTACAGGAAATGCCAGCGAAAGTTAGAGCAAAACACAGATTTTCAACCTTATTCCCACTGGCTTTGTCAGCACATGCTTTATTAGCTGAGCTGCTTTTTCAGACCTGACCTTTTCTTTCCCTTTATTAAAGGAACTACAGCACCCCCTGGGCGCCCCAGCTACTGACAAGCCCTCTACAGAGCTACCAGGACAAAACATTTTCCAGTGAAGATTTACACAGTAATTGTCTTAGCATGTCAAAGTATTCAATTTACAGCAACAAGCTTCAGTCACACTGTGTTTCTGTTCCAATCTAGCCTTGTCAATCGAGCCTAATAAAGTAGTGATAACCAGTAATTTCTGCTGCCATTTGACAAGGCTGTAAAATTAGCTTGGGTGTGAGCTGATGGAGGGGAAAGTAATCTTTATTTTCACAGTGGCTCACAGCTGGGAAGCAAGCAGGCATTACTGGGTATGGGCCTCAATAAATGTCACAACACTTCTCATTACTAGAACAAATAAGCTTTCTCCAAAACTCTATTACTATTTTCACTAAAAAAAGGAAATATTAAATTGTACAGTAGAAGTAGTTTGCATTATTGCTATTAAATGCACTAACGAGCAACATGTCTTGGAAACTAAATAGCCAAAGCCCTGTGTTCTTTATGTGGGTTTCCCTCAGAATGGACTTCATCAGAGCCGATAGAGCCAAATTATGTACTTGTTACTTTATGTTTAATTACATCATTTTGGTCTGTCATGGACAATCTCTCCAGCAGCACTGCATATCTTAGAAGAAATCAAAGTCAGTGAGTTTGCCTCACTTCATCCTTCAAACTAAAAGGTTTCTCTAACCGTGGGAAGAACATAAGAGGCAGATAAGCCTTATAACACAAGGCCAGTTTATGTTTGCAAAGCTTTGTTTTACAAGACAGTGAGGTATAAAGCCATCATCACTCATGGAAAAATTTAATAAAAATTAAAAAAAATACATTAAAAGACCACTCTAACATGCCCTAAGAAACTTATCTACTTACCCATATGCAATAAATCTAGGCTTGGGGGAAAAAAAGTGAAAGCATATAGTAATTTTATACCATCTCAAAATCCCTCTCAAGTAAACGTACATCAGCAGGATTCTTAGTACTATAATTCAACTTCAACCTTGTGCTTTATTACCTGTGAATTCCAAAATACCAGCAAACAGCCTAATTTATATAATATATCAATGTACACACATCCCCAAACCACTTTTTTTGCGAGAGAAGATTAGAGAAGTAGCAATATACTCAAATTCATTCATTCACACAAAGCACACTTATCTGTCTCTCAAAAGTCAGGCAGACCTCAACATGACCAATTAAAAGCCTCTATTTTGAGATTAGGTTCATTTTCCTGGCTGAAGGAGAAGAAACAGGATTACAACCTCAGGTTTTTGTCATCTCAAAGTGTGTTATAAGTACACTACTTCAGGAACAAACCAACATGTGATGTTCATCTACCCTTTAACTTCTGTTTCAGAAAGCCTAATTAGCCTTTTACCACTTGTCCTTACATTCCAAAGCCATCCCGTAGGCTTCTAGGAACCCTCTGGCATATCAGCCACTCATTCTAGTTTTGTGCCAGTCCTCAGAAACCTCTCCCAATTGCTGTGATCATTTGAAGAAAGCTGAGAGTATCCTTGACATTATATCAGTTCCTTTAGCATTCATGGGTACTTTCCTTCAGGGCCCATGGACTTACTATGTCCAGTTTGCCTAAGTATTTTAAGATATTCCTTCTGTGATCTACCTACATCTCTCCCCCACTCCCTTTCACAGCAATACTTGACCAGGCTCACACCTCTCTCTCAACATCATCTCCCATACACAATACATGAGATTAAATGATGGGCGAGATACTACTATGTCTGACCAGTGTCTATAACACCAAAATCACAGCTGGTAGATATGGGAGCAAACACTGTGAGAGTGCTGCCATCAGGCCTCATGGACCACAGGTGCCAGCATGATCAGTAAGTTCTCATGCCTGCTACCACATCTCGTGGCCGAGGCAGCCTTTAGAAGATTAGAGCTTGATAAAGTTACGAATAATCAAACCAAGCAAAATAAAAAGTTGCTTTTTCATTCCAGCCTGGCTGCACATTTGCTGTCCTTATTACATGAGGTATAACAGTTAATTCTGTTGCCAGTGAGAACGTACCACTGGCACTTGCAGTGTTTTGTTAATATTAGAGCTGAAATTTCATTTGCTTAGACGTATCCAGTCTTACAGAAATTCACATTAGATACATGCTTAATTGTATGAAAATATGCTTGGAAAGAAAGCAAGAATGGTTATATAAGGAGGGTATACCAAAGCTTTTCATAAAACTATTACATTAACAGTATATAACATCATCACTTTCACCCGTGAACTGCAAAGGTGCAGATCCCAAGAACATTCCACATTTCTTTCAGATCTTAGTGAAGTTACATGTATTTTCCAATTTTGGTATTGTATTATTTGAGAGTTAAATGTCCTGGGTTTAACCACTGCCAAATGCTAATAGACTTTGCTATCCCAGATGCACAGAACTGGCTGCAGGGTAAATATCCTTCAGTATTCCTGTCCCTATTAAGTTCAGATTTCACAGTTATGCTTACTGCAGCTTGCTATTTTCTCAGCAGCATGGGAGGCTTTACTGGATTCTAGGTAACATGCAAGGCATGTAAACACACAAGAACGGCTTTCCTCCACTTGTATAAACAGCTTATTCTTTTATCAAATTTCTTTTCACTAAACAGAAACAAACCCACCAGGCTTGGACTCTCCTCACTGGCCTATTAAAACACTGCAGCCTGTTTCTCACCAACAGATGGAAGGGGAATCATCAATCTTCAGCCACATTTTAGCTGTTGCTGCCATAGAAAGAGAGACACACAAAGCACCCAGAAAGCACTTGGGAATTATTCCGTGTTATTTGTTACTATCAATATATATTGCACAGAGGATCTGACAGCAGGGATGACAGAGACAGAAGGCCACGAGTTTTCTTGAGTATAAAATATTCCTGATCCTGTTTTGAGGAGCTGCACTTTGAATGAGATGCCCTGAAGCAACTGCAGAGAACAATCTGGTGAGGCTTGGAAATGGGGACATTGCCTATAATGTTTTTGACTGCATAACTTTCCACCTTCACTGCGTTATTCAGTAACTGCACAATACACTTTGAAAAGCAGTCAGAGTAAGAACCTTCAGTTTTCTCACTACCCCACTAAAAAACACAATCTGAGTTTAACCAGTTGGTCTGCGGGCAGGTGAGGTTAAGGTAATATTAGTAAACAGCAGTATGAAGCAATGCAGTATGTATATGTCTATAAACACATTTCTGATTTCCCAGAATGAATGAGAACTAGAAAGAAACCTTTTACTCTTAGTTTCTCTCAACATATAATAAAAAATTCAACAGAAGTTCAAGCCAAACAACTAATTAATTCCACGAGCCTTATTAAATATTGTGAAGTTCAGCATACTTAAAGTAGATTAAATAAGTTTTCTTTTAGTGCCTTGAAGTAGGACAACCTAAGCCTGCCTTTAAGATCACACAATGCTGAAGGAATTCATTGGAATCTATCTTGGAGTACTGGATTGAAGACAGATTTCTAATTTTTAAGGAAATAAACATAGCTTAAACTGTGACAAATGCACTGTATTTATAAAGAGAAAGTAATTAAATACATTCAATGCAATAATTGAAAGTTTGTACAGGATTCAGATATGAACTACTGCATAACTGTACACCTATAATATTTATATAATACATCCCTTTCCCATATTCTAGTCTTTCTGCACTGTTCACTAAAACATAACTAAGGATGAACAGTAACTCTAACTACTCTAAAGACACAAAAAAAATACAGCCAAACAAAAAAACAAGCCAACCACCCTACAGAAATTCCATTGCATACTCATTTTAGGCTCTTAAATATACAAGGGAGAGCAACCACACTGCATTCAAATATTTTGAGAGAACACCATTCAGGCATCCTCTCAACTTCTGCATCTGATAAGGAGGGAGAGTTGGGAGAGTTTCATTTATGCAGAACAGGTAGAGTGAAATTTGCTTTTTTATTATTAAAAAGAATGAAAATCTCATTACTGTTCAGGACACAGAAGATCTCACAGCCTTTAGCTAAACACCCATATTTCTTTGAATATGAAAATGCATTTCTTCTGAGGCCTGTGAAAAATTTAATGCGTTAAAAAAAACAAAACAAGAACAAAACACCATAAGCATAGCTCAGACTTCTGAAAAGGAATACTGTTTGGAGTGACAATGAAGGGCCACCACTTCACACAGCAACAGCAAGACCAGCAGTCAACACTTTGAAACACCGACTCCAGCCCATCCATGCTAAAAACCCAGATATCACAAAAATCAGGTTGGATGTACAATATGAACATTAAGAAGTCTAGTACAAAATGAATCTATCTATACCCATGGAAACTTAAAAAGGATGGGATTTCCTTGTGATAGATTATTCTAGCAAGCCAACAAGCATTTGTGCATGTGCTGTGTGATTACGCAGGTTATCAACAAATAATCTACAAATTGTAGATAAAAAGAGACCTGTTGTTGAAATCAAGCTATGTAAACATACTAAAACAGGAGATTTTAAATTATAATGCTCAAAACTCTGTTGTTATAAGGAATTAACTTGAACTTAACTGGTATCAGGAATTAACATCTGGAGTACTGTGTCCAGTTCTGGGCTCCCCAGTTCAAGGAAGACAGGGAACTACTGGAGAGAGTCCAGCGGAGAGCTACCAAGATGATCAGGGGACTGGAGCATCTCTCTTATGAGGAAAGGCTGAGACACCTGGGTTTGGAGAAGAGAAGACTGAGGGGGGATCTTATCAATGCTTATAAATATCTGAAGGGTGGGTGTCAAGAGGATGGGGCCGGACTCTTTTCAGTGGTGCCCAGAGACAGGACAGGGGGCAATGGGCACAAGTTGGAACACAGAAAATTCCACCTGAATATGAGGAAAAACTTCTTTAGTGTGAGGGTGACAGAGCACTGGAACAGGCTGCCCAGAGAGGTTGTGGAGTCTCCTTCTCTGGAAATATTCAAAACCCGCCTGGATGCGGTCCTGTGCACCCTGCTCTAGGTGTACCTGCTCAAGCAGGGGGGTTGGACGAGATGATCTCCAGAGGTCCCTTCCAACCCCTACACCAGTCTGTGAATGCCTTGATTCAAGAAGTAAAAAGCCAAAAAATTGGACGCTCTAGTTTACAAGGACTTAAGAGTGTGGAATAGGATATACCACAAAATTTATATTCACTGTTGAGACTAGGTGATTGCAATGATTCTCCCAAACCTCATTAAAATCACATTTTGAACGCTGTTCAAAATGTGAATTAGATTCAGTTTTGTTTGTTTGAACAAAACTGGTATGAATGGCAGAATATTTAATAATGTTGAAAAGATAATTAATGGTAACTGCTATATTAAATAATTAGAATAAGTAGCATTTGTCTCTTTAAAATAGGAAACAATACTGCCAATATTTTTCCTAGCTTTAGTGGGTTCGTTATATTCCAGACTACAGAAAGTGGCATGGGGCAGGTGAAAAGAGAAAATAAAGACACTGTTCTTGTGGGTTTTAAAATATTTTTCATATTAGTACAGAACTAACTCTTAAATAGTAATTCCATTGCCAGCTCTCAATAATACCCAAAACTCATGATGTTGTCTTCCACTTTAGGTGACCAGAACTCTTATTTTCACTAAATCAGTCCTGAAATCCCAATTAACTGTTTCAGATTTTCATGTGGAATTAAATAAAAAAAATAAAAAAGTTTTTTTGTAACTTAAAGCCAAGGGATGATTGTGGGGAAAGAACAGAGAAATAGCTAATGTACCTTGGTGACAGCATTCACTGAGAAGACTTTTGCATGAAAGTGGGACAGAAAGATGACAAAGAGCGCTGAGAAATGGAAAAAAAAGTATTCTTCGAGTGTCTCTCAAAGCGTGAGAGACAGAAAAAAAAACTTTGGGAGATACTGAGGGGATGCAATAGAAACATATTAAGGACACAGAGAAGCTGTTATGTCAGCCTTAAAAACAGAAATTAACTGTTTCATTTCTCTGGAGAGTTTTACAGCACACACATTTTAGTGTCTTAAAGGAAAAAAAATCAATCTTTCTGAAGTGCTTTAAAGATATCACACTTAAAGGAAAAAACCCTAAGAATATCATAAAAAAAAATTGAAAACCTGGATTTCTCAGAGCTCAAACATTTAAGTGTTTGTTTAGTTCCACCCATCCCTCTCCCAGAAGATGTATTTTGCAAATGCTGGACCCAATTTCCAAAGAGACCTAGGAGAAAGTTCATCTGGATTAAAAGAGAAAGTTTTTTTTAATCTGGTATCTTTACATACTTACCAGAAAATCAGTCACTTAGAACTGGGACTTGAAATTTCTTTGGTCTAAGATTTTGGAATAAATTTTTTTTCCATGAAGTGATTTCAGAGAAATGTAGAAACCGCTATAGCTGCTCTTTCGATTTAAATACCTTTTAATACAAATTACAGATTCACCAGCCAAAATTTGTTGTGTTTGAAGGTTCATTTTGTGATTTTTCTCTACTGATGGCAATAAAGCCATTCTATTTGTTTCTTTAAAACAAATCCTAGACATTTTCAGGAAGTTAGTCTTCAGTACAGACAAGTCCCTAGTGTATACATATAATTTGCACAAACAGAGACCGAAGATCAAAAGCTCAATGTCTATAACAGTATCCCCCACAAACATGCAAATGAAGATAGTTAAAAGCTGAAGGGCAGTTAGAAGCTCCAATAAACAAAAGCCCTTTGTAATACTCGGAAGTTGACCAAACTAGATCTTGCCTGCTATACCTTACTTGAACTACCTACTCTAATTTTATTTCAATCAGAACACCCTTTTTTGGCATAGAAGTTAAATAGATTTCCAATGAGTTTCTCTGAAAGCAACCTTATGAGGCATTAACTACTTCATATTTCATACAGGCTTCTGAAGAGAGGGTACATTTCCAAAAGAGCAGTCCGAGACCGGCCTGCATCATATTTAACACACAGAAGCTGAGAGATGGATTTGTTTCTGACAGTAGGTCAGAAAGCGTTGTCAGACTTCTGTGTCCTAGAAGTTCAAGACAGACTTGCTTCAAGGTATAACCATCAGAGGTATAGAGCCCACCTTTGTCATCTTAATCAGTGTACTACTTAGTACACATTAAGTGCAAGAACATTTTTTATCTTTACATTTAGAAGGTAAGTGATACAGTCAATTAACTAATGGAGTACTTGTGTTACGAGTTTTTAACATAAGGAAGGTTAGAAGGACATGACACAAGTCAGTTCACTCAGGACATTACCAAAACATCAATCATCAAGACTTCACTGAACACCATAGGAATCTAGCTGAATTGGAACATGAGAATGGTGCAGATACTTAAGGATTTGAGTTTCCCATATGAAACACTTAAGTGAAAGTCACTAAGAGATTGGTGCACATGAAAGTGGGAGCAGAAAAAGGCTGACGTAGCACTGACTTGTTTCTAATATGTCACTTCTGACAACACATCGCTCACATTTCTTCTGGGGACATGCAGGGAAATGTCATTGACTGCGTGGACTAGAGCAGGTGAGAAACAAGTTGCCAGAAGACCAGCTTAAAAAAACATGAAGGGAGGATAAACATGCCAGCTTCCTTTTGTATTTAGTTACTGTCCTCTGCAGTTTTGCTAATAGAGAAGGATGCTCAATGAGCATATTTATTATGCCAACAATGTAATTTAACACAGGTTTGATGCTGTACAGCTGTACATTAGAACTCAGACTTCTTGGAAGCACTCTTTGTGTAAATAATTTCAGGTAACTTGGCAAAGTAGAAGGCAAACAAAGCCTCTAAAAGATATAGCTTAAAAAAATTATTTCTTTTGGCTTAATTCTATGCAAGCAATGCTAATATATACAAATTAACAGATAAACAGTGTTTTCTCAAAACAATGCAACATGGAAATTAAATAGGAAACACCTCCAACAAAAGTTTTTTTGAAGGATTTTTTTGGTCAATTCCTCCATTGTGAATTTTTTTTTTTTAAATCTTACTATGCAAACATTTATACACTGTTCAATCTTTGAAAAGGACAGTTCCACATTTGATGGAACAAGAGATGTTAGTTGCCATGATATTCCTCTTTCCACCCACAAAGAACTTCTGTCAAGCTCTCAAGTTCCGTTCAGTTTTCTGAAGAATTTCAAGCTAATTCACGCAGCAAAACTGTATAGGTTAAGTGAGTAGATGTCTTAGCCTGAAACATGGTATAATAAAGGGAACTGTATCTGAAGGAATGAACAAACCTAGTCATGGAGATAATTAGCTTTGTACTCCTGTACCTTCCCCCCATACACTGATTGCATAACACCAATTAAAAGAAGGAAAAATGCCATGTAAAGAGACAAACAAAATCATGCCTCCCTTTAGAGCTTTGAATGACGCTAGAGGACTAGAGCCTGAAGCCTTGAAAGACATACATGCCCTTTCCTGTTACAGATAAAAAGCTTTACTCTTCATACAAGGGAACCAAAAAATTACAAAACATGGAAAGAAAGTTATGTTTGCCGAGAACTACATGATCATTTTTTAACCCAGGGGTTATTTTCCAGAATAATCTTTATCCTATTTCTCTGTAGGATATTACTGCTATCAAGGAACAATACTGTAATTCAACCCCTGCCTAATTCTGCACGTGGATTTCATCATTGCTCAGTCTGTTTTTATGTAATTCTACGCTGCAAAAATTAGCTGTAGTATCAGCACCTAACAAGCTATTGGATAGCTTTTACTCTTTATATAACAAAACCAAAACAAACATTACAGAAACACTAGGCAAAATGTTTAACTAATAATTTTATGCAACTTGTCACCCTGCCCCCATCCCAAAGGTCTGTAGCTATTACCAAATGAGAACCTGAAAAACCATGTGCAATGTTATTTATCACTGCCTAACAAATCAGTACCCAGAAATGCCATGAAAATCATTCTGTAATTAAAAATAAGCCTTCTATAGTCTTAATGTGTTACTAATAAGATGAGAGGTCAGTTTAAAAGACAGAGCAAATGATTTAACAACGGTGATAAATTTTGCATTTCCTATTTAATGAAACAGTCGCTTTTTGTTGGCTGAGGGTTCATATTTGTCCTTCTGGGAAAACAGATTATTTAGAGATATACAAAGTTAAAAACTTAAAATCAAATAGTCCAGAAAACAGTTTACATACTTCGGATGTCGGATGTCTGGCAGGGATCGCTCCAGTGCTATATTGTTGCTAACAAATATGTTGAAGCCATTTTCCCTATAAGCAGAATCATCATGGTCTTCCTCTGTAAGAGGGTACGGCTTTCCATGTTCACCTTTCCCTACAATGAAACAAAACAATTATTTGCCTCAAACTGGCATCACAAAATGGACTACAAAGACAAAAATAAGTTAGACTGAACTTCAGTTAGTACACTGCATCTGGAACATCTCTCAGGAATTTCTTGCAATACCTCTGGTGACGCTATTGTTACTTCCAATACAAAAATATGAAGTAGGTACAAATAATGGGACTCAGAAGTCCCTCTGAATTCACCCAATTCATCCAGCTTTCCTTCTTTTCAGAGACACAATCAGTTTAAAGCCATTTATACATAAAAATTTGAATTGTGAATTAAGCTAAATAAGACCTTTTTGCAACAGAATCAAGCTTTCACAGCAAAATTATGAACAAATGGATCAGTTCCAGCAATACTCCTCCTGATTGATCTGAAGAGCCTGATTACTCAGTTACTCTACATTTTAGCAGGCAGAACACCCCTCCCCCCCCTCACCTTTTCCAAAAACAACTTTAGCATTGAGGTTTAGAGTGTTCAACTTTCCAGAGCAAATGGTAGGGAAACCAGATGTTTTGCTGTGGGCTCCTTGAACACCCTTGCACTGCAAGGGACCAGCCAGATGTACTCAGTGCTTCTAAAGTCTCAGTTCTGCTGATTTGGTTTCAGAAACTGGTCACTTCTGCTCCCTGAAGAAATGACCTGCTTGTTCCCTGGCAAAGCACAGACTTCCTATTCCAGCTTTTTATTCCCAAGTTAGTTCTCATCATCAGTCACTCAGCTTGCTTAGTACCTACCTGAGGGAACTATACCTCTACCTCTTCCAGTCAGAAAGCAGAGAACAAACAAAAACACTTCAAAGAAAGTCAGAACATAAACCCTTCACTTCTCAACTATTTTTATCCTTATTCTTGCAGAGGATGAGCTCTTCAGCATTTCTGAGCTCTTCATGCCTACTCAGCTTCCACAAGAAGATACACTTTCCTCTACATCTAATTGTTCAGCTTATAACCTCTCTCTCCCTCTACCTCCAGACCTGCCCATAAAAAAACCCCCTCCTTTTACCTGAGGTCTTTTAGAGAAATTAATCAACTTCCCAGCTGGATTTGATAAGTGACCAAGGCCACCTGATCCTCAGCTAATCAGGAGCAGCTGCAGGAGGGGATGAAGAGGAAAGCAACAGCAAGCTGATAGAAATATCCAGTGGTATCCTTAAAACCCACAAGCCTTTGCCAACGTTCTACCTCACATTGCACACACAAAAAACATTAAAATCATAGAACATGCAATTTAAGAAGCTGTAATTACTCAATTTTAGATTTTTTTGCAGATAAAATAATCAATTTTTATTCCAAACTTTGTGCATATAATTAAATTTCATTTAAATTCTTAATGAAAATAATTAAAGTTATGAACAAAGGAAAAAAGTTAGTCTGTATTATGAAATACTCTTTGTTTATGCTATTTCATTACTAACAGGTATCTTGTCATTTTTATTATCAAACATCCCCAAATGCATATAACAGACTGTGCTGGTTTTGGCTGGGATAGACTTAATTTTCTTCACAGTAGCTACTATGGGGCTATGTTCCGGATTTGTGCTGAAAATAGTGTTGATAATACAGGGAGGTTTTCGTTGTTCCTGAGCAGCGCTTACACAGAGTCAAGGCCTTTTCTGCTCCTCACCCCACCCCACCTGCGAGTGGGCTGGGGGTGCACAAGAAGCCAGGAGGGGACACAGCCAGGACAGCTGACCCCAACTGACCAGAGGGATATCCTACACCATATGGCATCATGCTCAGCATATAAAGCTGGGGGAAGAAGGAAGAGGGGGGATGTTTGGAGTGATGGCATTTGTCTTCCCAAGTAACTGCTATGTGTGATGGAGCCCTGCTTTCCTGGAGATGGCTGAACATGTGCCTGCCCATGGGAAGGAGTGAAGGAATTCCTTGTTTTGCTTTGCTTGAGTGTGCGGCTTTTGCTTTACTTATTAAACTGTCTTTATCTCAACCCAGGAGTTTTCTCACTTTTACTCTCCCATCTCACCACGGGGGGAGTGAGTGAGCAGTTGTGTGGTGCTTAGTTGCCAGTTAAACCATGACACACATTAACATAAAAAATCTGAGACTAAGATTCTCTGTGAATCTTTATGATTTCATACTAAATATAGGGGGGAATTGTAATATTAAAGCAGCAGCTGATAAGCCAGAGTACTACTCAAAATTCAATAGTACAATTATACCAAATCTGTTTCATAATACAGTAACAATAAGCTAATGTCATTCAACCCCTAAGACATAGAAATTTTAGCCCTTCTCTTTCAGTACATGCTAATCAATGTTTTTACAATATAATTTTCTGTATATTCCAGCTATTCACCCTGTATTAAGACAGGTGGATTCTTTCTTTTCTTAAAGGGATCCACTCGTCTGTTCAGGAGATGAATATTTTTCATAGTAGTACAATTTCTTCATATTGTCCCCTGCTAGTGAAACTTAAGAAAAATACTTTTAAAGTGAAGTCTTCCAGTCTTCCTCACTGAATATGGAGCACTATCACTGTGCATAAGCCAAAAGAATAGATGTCATGGTTGTTAGAGCACCTCAAGAACAAGCTGAACTTTCTCATATAGTGCTGCAGAAGTATTTGACCAATTGCAGTATAGAAATTACTTTTGCACTTATACAGTGAGTTGGACCAGAAAGTGCACTAGAAGTTGTGAAGCATGACTCTTTCCTGACACTATGTTAAAATATATACCTAGAGCATTAACAGAGGCTTGTGGGCTTTTATGAGTCCAGCTTTCTTCTTTACTTGCTGTCTCACCCTGCAGCTCCTCCTGATTAGCTAGAGATCTGGTGGTCATCTGCCAGATCCAGCTGAAAGCAGTTGGCCAATTTCTTTAAAAGACCTCAGGTAAAAAGAGACCATTTCTCTCCTTTCAAGGAGGGAATTAAAGAACTTAGGAGATACACATTTGAAAAAAAAATAAAAATGAGGTGCAACTTCTGGATGATGAATAGGCCTGAAGGGTTCCTTTTATACAGAAAATTGCCATGTATGTGTCTCCTCATCATTACAAATTATCATAAGCACGTTAAAACTCTCTTCTGTCATGAATTTGCTTTCCTAGATGACTGATGGGAATTGCTGTCACTGCACACTGGTTTGGAGCAGGCCTATCCAAAAGTTTACCTAAAATGCCAGGGTGACAAGGGGAAACTTCACAATGCAAGAAGAGTAAAATTCCTGTGAAAAAGAGCATGAAGGAGCTTAATGTCCTGTTACTGGCTACAGGAGGCTACTTTAAACTGATCGATACACGGATATAAGCCCTCCTATACTGTTTGTTCTCCCTGAAGGCAAAATAGCAATTCAGAAAGTGCATCAGGGCTATAAAGTATTGTAGGGGACAGAGAGAGTGAAAAAGCCCGATGGTGAATTTTTGGCCTCTTTGGGTTTAAAGGGGTGGCTCACCAAAATGTGATGGATAAAACCAACCCAGCATTAAGACTTGATACCAACTCCCTCTGAGGCTGGCTTACAATTGCAGCGTAAATAACCCCAGAGACTAAAGACAATCAGAAGTTTTAGTTCAGTTACTTGGATTTTAATTTTTTAATGGGGGAGTAAAGGAGGGGAAGAACCCAAAAGCACAAGAACGATATATATATTCAACCTGGGCCCAAAAATCCCATCAAAATGCTCCATTGCATGGGAACCCTAAAAGCCCCATTTAATTCATACAGTGCCATCTAACTTTTGTGATTACAGAGTTATTACACTGATTTTTAACTCAGTACTCAATGTAAGCAACATTTTGAAAATATGTTTTTTTTTTTTCCTTAAAACACTATGATGGTTGTGGCATTCAAATCTCTACATTGCTTAGTATTATGTTATTGTAAGGGGTTTAATACACCATCTCAAAATGCTTCTCCCTAGATATTCAGATAAAAAAATGGTAAAGTAAGATATTATATAATGGTAAAGTAAGATAAAGTACTGTCGTGGCCAAGTATCAGATGCTTTATAAGGCTTTTTTAGCCCCGCTCAGGGATGTTACTGTCTCCTAGGAAACAATACACTCCATACCTAGCCCTAAAGGTTTTAAGTTTTATGCTTGACAACTTGTGATAACGGATAGTTCAAGGATACCTCAGTTAAAGCATCTTCTGGTTATATTAAATACAGATACAGCATAAGGAGAATAAACTCTCTTGTTCAGCAGACAGCATGAAGGGAAGAGGATTAGGATGAGACAAGAAAATAAAATACCATTCTGTATATTCCATACAAAAGTGTAATAGCAGAATAATGGCTCTGGATCAGCCATTCCGGTATAGTTGCCAGGTATAATAATTATAAAGAGAACAGGGATATTGCTGGCAAAATATATCAGCTGTAAATCAATTTGGACATGCAACAGAAGAGGAGTTCTGCACTATTTCTGCTTGCAATGGATAAGGGACGTTGCTTAAAATTATAAACAACAGAACACATTGCAACAGGTTCTGGTTTCAGGGTCTTTTGGCTTTTGTTTTGGGGGTTTGTATTTATAATTCAGATGAACATTATATGTAATTCAATAGGCATGGTAAAAAAGATTGGCTTTGCCATGTAACTTAAAGGAACTTAAGCAATTGCTTGACATCTTAACGCAGGAAACTAAATGGATAAAGAACCTAAGCTGCTCAGTGTCTGTGGGGAAGAACTGTGTACAAATCTGAATTATTTACTGTTTATATTCACTGCTATTACTTTACTCAGGCAGGACTTCACAGTCACACCAAGTCAAGACTATAATTCACAAGAATATTTAAGCATACACTTTAATTCAAGTATTCAGCATCTTTTAATCCAATAAGGTTTTTAATAGGGAATAAGAATTGTCCATGTGCTAAATGCTTTACTAAATAAAAGGAGTTTATTTTAATACATGAACTAACAAAATATTACGTTTTCTTATTTACAGTGTTTCTCATAATTTTGGATAATTCTGCCTTTTTGTTTTTAAAGTACGTGAGGAATTTTGTCTACTACCCCTAAATATTCCATCCAGAATCTAGTACAACATTGTTCGTGCACATCACATGTAAACTCAGAACTCACCCTCTCTCATGAAAGTTCTCACAGGGAGAACACATATCTAATCTTATCCTAAAGCAATATTTCAGTACAGCACTGAAGTCCTATGGGGGGAGAGTGATTGTATTTCTTAGCAAGGGTAGACAGAGGAATACAAATTCAAGGTGAATGCAGTCACACATCAGTTTCAAATAAAAAAGTGTAAGAAGTAAAAGGGGAAATAAAGATCATCAGCTGACAAAAACATTGAGTCAGACATCATCTTCCATCTTTTTGCCACATAAACTTCTACAAAATAACCTTTTATGCTCCCTGATATGGGAGTTAGAGTGCAACTGGCCAAGTCAGAAGGCAAAAACTGTGTTGAAAGCAATCTGTAGTACCTTTTACATCATTTCTGAATTTCCCTGATGCATAGCTGTATACAAGTTTGCTGTCTTGCGCTGTGGAGGTGGACTTCATATTATTTTGGTTGATAAGTATGATTATCAGTTCAGACTGCCACCACATTTAGCCTTTTTTTGGAACTGAATTTCCATCTGAGTACAAAAAAAAAAAAATCTTCCTTATTTTTCCTTATCCTCACAGACAGGATGGCATGGTGCAGGATGTCTGCTAAAATACAGGTTAATTATCTTGAACAGAGAGATGACACACAGAAGATGACACCAAACTGGGCAGGAATGTTGGTCTGCTTGAGGACAGGAAGGTTCTACAGAGGGATCTGGACAGGCTGGGTCAATGGGACGAGGTCAATTGTATGAGGTTTAACAAGGCCAAGTGCTGGGTCCTGCACTTGGGTCACAACAACCCCATCCAACACTACAGGCTTGGGGAAGAATGGCTGGAAATCTGCCTGACAGAAAAGGACCTGGGGGTGCTGGCTGACAGCTAGCTGAAGACGAGCCAGCAGTGTGTCCAGGTGGCCAAGAAGGCCAATGGCATCCTGGCTTGTATCAGGAATGGTGTGGCCAGCAGGAGTAGGGAAGTGATCGTGCCCCTGTACTCGGCACTGGTGAGGCCGCACCTCAAACACCATGTGTTCAGTTTTGGGCCCCTCGGGACAAGAAGAACATTGAGGTCCTGGAGCTTGTCCAGAGAAGGGCAACGAAGCTGTTCAAGTGTCTGGAGAGCAGGTCATATGAAAAGAGGTTGAGGGAACTGGGACTGTTTAGTCTGGAGAAAAGGAGGCTGAATGGAGACTTTATTGCTCTCTACAACTACCTGAAAGGAGCTTGCAGTGAGGTGGGTGTTGGTGTCTTCTCCCAAGTTACTAGCAATAGGATGCGAGGAAATGGCCTTAAGCTGCGTCAGGGGAGGTTTAGATTGGATATGAGGAAAAATTTCTTTACTGAAAGAGTGGTCAGGCATTGGAACAGGCTGCCCAGAGTTGTGGTGGAGTCACCATCCCTGGAGGAGTTCAAAAGACTGTGTAGACATGGCACTTTGGGACATGGTTTAGGAGACACGGTAGCATTGGGTTGACAGTTGGACTTGATGATCCTAGAGGTCTTTTCCAACCTTAATGATTCTATGATTCTATAATTTGATAAATGCATAAATTAGGATTTCTGGTTTTTTTGGACAGTAAATGTCTCAGTTTCTTCTGGGGTATCTACACTTGGTGGACTTCTCATCCTGTACACAAGTTTTGTGTTTTGAAACCTTTAGAAGACATGGGCAAGTATTTTTTTATCTAAAATTAGTTCAAGAGTGAAGCCAGGGACTAGTACAGACTAGTCTTTGAGAAAAAAGAGGGGAAAGGAAGTTATTTTATCAAATCATTTTATCCTTTCATATGAGGGAAGGAACTTTTTGCTTTGAACTTTGCCTTTCATGGTTTTGCATGTTTATATTCATTTCCACTAAAAAGTGTAAAGATTTTTGGTCAAGATATGTATGAAAGAATGTTCTTTGCTGACTTGTTATGGATTGAGAAAATTAAATCTGCACGTGCCTCAAATGAAAGTAATTGCCTTCATATCAAACAGGACTATCCAAGTAGTAAAAAATGTGCACGCGTTGTGTGTGCATATATATATATATATATGTTACAGCTTTTCAGATAGAAAATAAAGAATATTTTTCTAGCCATAAAACTAATGAAACAATGGGATTGGCAATCCAGGGAGCTTTGGAAGCCATACATAATCAAGAAAGGAATGATACCGTGAGTCAGAGAGATTATTGGTACCACTCTGGTCTTATAGTGAGGTTGATTCCAATCTTAATTTTCTATGAACTTTATGAGAAATAGGAGGAGGACTGGGGATAAGTTGCTGGAATTATATTCTTCCTCAGAGTAAAAAAACTTGTAGCAGAAACTGAAATAACAGATGTCTATTCTGCTTTTCCCAAACTTCTCAGAGTATTCCACTAGTTGTAAAACTTCATGAGCCTAATTTATAGGAAAGCAATTTAATTAATTTTACATCAATGGAAACTGGATCAAAAATGCCTATTGGCTCTATTTTTTTTGCTACTTTATCTGGTAACAGCTTGGAAAGGCTTTGCAGTATGATTTGCAATACTTTTAGCTATTTACTACCTAACTCTGTCAAGGTCTGAGGCAATATAAAAGGCTTTTCCTTAGCAATAAAGACACAGCTGTAATCAAATCTTACTTACGGAATTGGGAAAAATAAAAATCCTGTCAATTACATCCCGAACAATACATTTTTAAGCAAAAATAAATAATTTCTTTATAAATATGTAACAAAATTTATTACTGTTTCAATATCAAACTACTGCAGAAAACAAACAATCCAAAATTCACTCCAGTTTTCTGGTAGAAAGTATTCAAATTCCTACTATTTTATTAACCTTCAGATGCCAGTAGCACATACAGGATTTCTTTTCAAGGACCACACAGTCCTCAGTAAGGAGTACAGAAATATTATTGGGAGATCTTGTCCTTTCAGGACTTCTACTACAGTAACATCATGGTCAGCAGGAGAAATATGAACTAAATTGCCTCTCTCTCTTCAGGAATGGCTTTATACAAATAGTTTGGGAGAAAAAGTGAGGAAAAGATGTAACTTCAAATGTTATTTCATTGCCTACTTACATGCAGAACTAAAAAAAAACAAACCACAACAACAACAACAACAACAACAACAAAATGGAAACAGAGAGAGAAGAATATGCTCCTTAAAAAATTTAAAAGTCTACATTCATATTGTACTGTAGTTGAATCTTTAGAGTATTGTTTGCTTATCATTCACATGAGATAGAAATGAAAGGAACCTGTTGCTAACATAGAAATGAAATCTATACTTATAGTGGTGATGTGTTCCCACATCCCTCAACAAAAAGAAATGCCATAGTGGTTAGGAGGTAGATTAAGTAAGAGCATTTCCTGGAGACAAGAGGAGATAAGAGGCACAAATGGGAGCCTCTGAAATGTACTTATTTTACGTATTTAATCTTACTAAGTTTGACAAATGCATATCAAAGAGAAAATGAATAATTATGAAATACAGCTTTTTAACGGCATTAGACAGAATTTCCAGATTTCCATAGACTACCCAGGCCTAGGCTGACTCTTTATGTTAATCTAAGATCATAAGTTCTGTGTCAGAATGCAAAGAAAAAGATGGCATGAGATTTTAAGAGTCCATGAAGTGGGAGAAGCTGATTAGCAGAGGTCTGTATATACTAAAGGCATGGTAGTGCTTCACACACTCTTCCTAAAAGCTGAATCAACAGAAACTGCTACCAAAAGACCCAGTGGTGAAGCAGAGCAGCTCAAAGATGAGAAGAGCAGCAGTGGTGGTAAGCAGAAGAAAGCAGCAGCATAGCAAGTGGAGCAAGAAACAGCAATGTCTGGCAGAGTGGCAGAAGCCCCAGGTTGTAGCACCAGAGCTCTGGCAACTTGAATTGGGCCTTGTTGCATCGCAGGACTCCACAGTTCCCAAAAGTAAGGAAGGTTTTAATTCAGGAGCGGGGAACAATCAACTGGCCTAGCTATTGCCTTGCCAAAGAGGACTGCAAAATTATTACTGTTATACTTGATGAATTAGCCCATATATGTTATTTGTTTATCTCTAATAAAATATTGTTTGCTGAGTCAATTAATTTGCAAGAAGAAAAAATGAGCACAGTGCTCTTGAGATTAATCCTTGCAGGTATCTAGGCATTTTACTAGATATCACTTTAAATTTCAACTTGGCCCTTGCTGTTGGTAGTAGTTGTATCCTAGCAAAAAAGGTGCATTATGCAGCTAACAGTTGGAACATTCCAACTTTTGCATTGCTTGTTTAATTTTGGTTATTTGAAACCAAGACACTGTGCTTTATTTTAAATATGTGCATTTTCTCAATCAATAATTAATTCCTAAATCCTAATTCCTAAATTCTTAAATCTGTGATTTATGGAACATTAGAGTACTGTATCCCTCATGCTTTTGAACCATTTGAAAGATTAAAAATGCAGCCTCTGAATTTCCAACATATGCATTGTGGAGTAAAAATACAGTGTGTGGGGCAAAAAGTGACTGCTTTAAAACACATCATGAGGTAAACCAATGACATTGTTGTGTTTCAGCAGAAGGGTGACTGCATATGACCTCTGAAAAGTAAATTGTCTGAAGGCTTGAACAAATACTTCACAAAAATAAATAAGATTATTTTTAAAAAAAATCTATGGCTTTTAACACTTGCGGCAAGTACTAAAATGGCTCGGCGGCCAGAAAGACTTATTCTACCACCTTTTCCACTTTAGTTAGTCTCGGAAAAGAAAGGAAGAAACAGAAAGACCATACTATTTGGTATGTCCAGTGTATTTAGTATGCTGCAGTGTACAATGCAAGACAAGCAGCAACACATGCTGTTTAGATATGAGTTATTCTATCACTACAGCAGAGCAGCAATATCCTAAGTAGCATTCTGCAGGCTGAGCTGAATCTAAACGTAACTCTAGCCAAGGGATGCACAGTACATCTTCTATTTAGTCTAACCACTTACCACCAAATGCCACAGCTACTGGAATGTTTTTTTCATTTAACATTAGAACAGACTGGCTGTAGACCATTAATCAGAGCCACACATTGAATGAGCAAGCATGTGAGAAACAGAACTCAACCATAAAAAAGGCTTCATAGTTTGGTTTAATAACTGAAAGACCTGCTAGGATAAAAAGGACCTACTAAGATTACCTGAAAAGAAAAGAAAAAAGAAAAGAAAAAAGAAAAGAAAAGAAAAGAAAAGAAAAAAGAAAAGAAAAGAAAAGAAAAGAAAAGAAAAGAAAAGAAAAGAAAAGAAAAGAAAAGAAAAGAAAAGAAAAGAAAAGAAAAGAAAAGAAAAAAGAAAAGAAAAGAAAAGAAAAGAAAAGAAAAGAAAAGAAAAGAAAAGAAAACCCAAACAAAACTAATAGTGGTGTTTGTTTCAGTGCTTAAATACATTAATTCACACAAACTGCATCACGAATGGCATTCTAATAGTCTCTAGTACAGGTGGGTTTTCTGTAATTAATGTATGTGTCCAAGCTCATCTCATGGAAAAGCTCAAAGTGTTACTAACATGGTATATACAAGAACTAAACAGCTCCACAAAGTTAATGTAAAATTACGGTTATGCAAATACAGTTTTAGAAGGCCCCAAAACACAAAATCATAGGGTTCTAAGAGCTGTAATTAGCACAAGACTTTTCCCACCCCCTCTTTTTTTCTTCATTTTAAGATGTATCATAACCTTGTGTCATTTACTGCATACCATCACAGGAAAATAAACATGATGTTTCCTGGAACAGATCTATTAATAGGAGTTCTTTAATTTTTTATTTTCTTTTTTGTACATGAATTCAACCTAAACTAGCTCTAGAAGCTGGCTTTGTGGCTGCTGCACAAAGAAGATGGAATAACCTGTAAAAAGGAATTTAGCTAGGTATGAGTCAACAGTGTGCAATAGCATAGTCACTCTTGCACTAGAAGCAGTACTCCATAATGTCTATCCTACAGGGAAAGAATATATGGGCTGTCACAGCTCCGAGCAAATTTAGATTTACTCTGTAAGACCCCTACCAGAAAAAAAAACCAAAACCCAGATTCTTACATATGGAGATAATAAATATTTACAGTTAATATTTGAGGCAGAACTATGCCAATTCCCAACACAGTGACTCAGTGATAAGGCTATCCTTCCTTCTGTAAAGCTGAGAAGAGTGTTCATAAGCAGGCAGAGTTTGCACACTCAGGGCCAAGAAGGCAACTTCCTCAGGTATTACATATGTATTTTACTGCTTTTTCAGGTCCATTACAGACCAGGTACATTATAAAAGACAGTGCCATATTTCTCAGATGATAATTACTTTAATATTAAACTGAAGCTGAGCATGTAAATAATTACCTGGTTTAATAAAAAACCCAGACTCCCCCACCCCCACAAATTCACAGATACTAGAGTTATTGTCAAGACAAGCAATATAAGTCCAGGAAACTGCATTAACATGTTAAGATACAGAAAGGTGCCGTTATGGCAGTTAAACAACAGAAACTCTAATTAAAGAATCATAGAATCATTAAGGTTGGAAAAGACCTCTAGGATCATCAAGTCCAACCGTCAACCCAACACTACCATGCCTCCTAAACCATGTCCCAAAGTGCCATGTCTACACAGTCTTTTGAACTCCTCCAGGGATGGTGACTCCACCACAACTCTGGGCAGCCTGTTCCAATGCCTGACTACTCTTTCAGTAAAGAAATTTTTCCTCATATCCAATCTAAACCTCCCCTGACGCAGCTTGAGGCCATTTCCTTGCATCCTATTGCTAGTGACTTGGGAGAAGAGACCAACACTCACCTCACTACAAGCTCCTTCAGGTAGTTGTAGAGAGCAATAAAGTCTCCATTCAGCCTCCTTTTCTCCAGACTAAACAGCCCCAGTTCCCTCAACCTCTCCTCATAAGACCTGCTCGTTGCCCTTCTCTGGACATGTCACGTTCTTGGGATTGGTCTACCTAAGTCCTTCTGCTTTACTTAAAACATAACACATTTTTTTCTACCACACTCAAATAACACTTTGAATCTCAGTGTTCTCCTTTTCATGTTTTCTTTTGGCAAATCAGACACATTATTCTTCTGAAAACTGCTTTGACACTACATATACTGCTGCATATACTCACTGCTACTGCCCTTCCCAGTGACTGCCTTTCCCTCTTCTTATAATATACCTTTAATGCTGCAATCAATATTGCCTTTTTCCGTTCATTTTGTGATTTAAAACATTTTATTTGAAAGAGCCTTACGACTTTCAGATGTATACAAAGCAACTCCCTAAAAATTTCTATCTCACTGAGAAAAATTAAAAAATGCTAAATTCCATTACGCAGATTCATGATATATTTATGCAGCACACAATAATTCTCAATTCTACTTTTATCTGTATGATCAAAAGCCCCTCAATAGATCCAGTCTTTGAGGAGAAGGGAGGGGATCTTTAGCAACCGTGCTAAGTGAACAAGCACGCACAGTTCCCTAGCCCTCCATAACCACAGGTAACAGAACAGGACACAAAGCAGAGGTTAACTTAAATTGTAGGTTTATTTTAGAAGTATTACCAAAAATTGCACCTTTTAATTTGTCAAGTATATTTGAAACTAGAAAAATAGAAAGAAATTATTGTTCTTCTTATTTTGCAGAAGGAAAAAGCCCACTTAGCTTGTCTATTTTGTTGCCATTAATTCATATCTGCATTCATTTGATATGCTTTAACTTACAGAAAGTGTTCTGCACATGTTTAATTTCATTTTTCCTGTACTTTCTTAAATAGTAAACCTACATCTTTAAAATAGTTAAAAGCCTCACTGTGTATTACTTGCAGTCGAGAGAAATTATGACAGAGGACTTGGACTGGATAAGGATTGATGCTCCAAATAGAGGAAGAGTTTCTGTATAAGATTACATTTGGCATTTCAAAATGTTTTCAATTTTTTACATTCATTCTAATTACTGAGTCTTGATTTGTTTTAGTTATATGTTCAGAATACATTTTCCAAAACCCATGATGCGTTTGCTAAAACCAAACTTGTTGCTGACAGAAATCACTAGTAATGAGATCACTTCCTTTACAACAGATTCATCATCCAGATGGTCTGTGAAAAATGCATGAAAAATATTTAAGCAGATTGAAAGAATCTATCCTTCAATCTGCCTTTAAAGTCTTCGCTAAAAATAAATAAACGAACAAAAAAACCCATACCTA
>WEKW01004052.1:11164-22197 GCA_013389905.1 Sula dactylatra
TTTAAACTGGCACTGCTAGATTAAACACATGTCAAACTGCAGCCCTAAGCTATAATTTCACACTGCTACCAAACTGTTAACTGCTACCAGGTTCCTTACAAGGAAAACTTTTCTTCTGGGTTAGCTCCCTGAACCAGCTCACAGTGGGTTAGCAGTGGGAATATACAGCCAGAATTTCTCCCTCAATGGCATCTGTTCTTTAGACCCAGTCTAATTATTGCATAAGACTGGGCTCTTAGTGTACAC
The DNA here is from genome assembly GCA_013389905.1 of Sula dactylatra. Lineage (NCBI taxonomy): Eukaryota > Metazoa > Chordata > Aves > Suliformes > Sulidae > Sula > Sula dactylatra. The sequence continues at coordinate 11,411 of WEKW01004052.1, forward strand.
AAACAACATTCATATCAAAGTCTGGACAGAATGGCTGTAGTACTTAAATTGACATGCTACCTTCCTGCATCCGACCTCTTCACACAAATTTTATATCACTTTTGAAAATATAAAAGCACTACAGAAAGAGCAATCAAAAGTCCTCAAATACAAAGCAGGGGAAGAAAAAAAACCAAACAAAAACAAACAAAAAAAATACATTTGCATAGGTCAAAGGCCTAAAAAAAATTGTGCTTTGCTCCAAAACAGAATTCGGAGTAACAGACTTGCTTCCTCAGCGCTTCCCATTTTCACTGAAAATTTTCTGTAGCTTTTGCAAAAATCTCCAACAAAATAAGAATGTGTCTTGAGTGAACAGTGCAGAATACCAACAGCAATTCAAAGGCCAGGTATATTATGCATTGGTATCTTTGAATCACAATAATTACTGCTAAAGACATCTGAAAGAATTCAGCAAGAAACTCAAGTTGAATGAATTTTACAGAACAACTTCACAATAAGAGCAGCGTGTGTCAAATGCCACTACCCTGATAAGCTGTCCATTTCAGTGCACTAACAATTGCTCCCTATTAAGTAAACAATAAGCACCATCTTTTTAAGGTGTTTCCTACTGGGAAATTTAAAAGTTAACTACATGGATGAGTGTACTGGCTTAGCAGTCCAATATCAGACAAATGATAAATTACTCACTACATCTGTTTCTACCCATTTTTTGCAGTCACATTCCCAGTTTTGTTTAGCCAAAGATTAGTGTGTTAATTTTTGAATAGGAGCATAATACACTGTGAAGTCAGCATTCCTCCTTTGAGGATCCGATTGCAGGATCAGGGCTTATACATAGACACTGGAGCACTGACAAATTGATTTCAATAGGACTCCATAAAGGTTTGGACTGCAGGAGTAAGGCTTCCATTTTAATATTTTTTTTATGCTTCCTTGGTTAAATTTAGATCTTCAGTATTACATTTATATACAATGTACTTGAATACTTCTAAATTCTTCCAAATTTCTGATAAAAGATCATCCTAAAACTATCATTAAATAAGCAGATCTTTCTAATCTTCTGTCAGAAGAATGAGAGAATAGTATTTACTGCCTTACAAGCCACAGCTGAACTGCAATTATAAGATATGACTGCAGTAGGTTATATAGACTTCAATTACAAATTAGACTTTTGTTAGTCTCAAATAACAAAGCAGTTAAAATACAGAAACATGGACTTCACTGCAGGCAACTAACTTGAGCAAGCATCCAAGGTACAAAATAAGCCTATATACCCCTAACTGAGGACTATGCTACCACAGCTTTGCTGCTGCTGGTACATGAACTAGTGAGACTAAAGCTAGCACAAGCATGTCTATGCAAGCTGTAATCATGCATCCAATTCCAGTGTGCATACAGGAAAAAAAAAAGCGTTTTGCACATTTTTCAGCTCAGCAATATTCTGTGGAAATATATGTTTAGAATACTGAGAGCTACCTCTTCACAATCACATTCACGTGAATACAATGATACAAAATAAACCTCCTTTCCTTTATTTTCAATACGCCTGATGTTTCTAGGGATCTGCTGTAAAGGCCTTAGAGAAAGAAAGAAATTTCAATAATTGAAGAGGCAACTAAATACCAAGCAGGCACTCACTATAGGACAATAAGTCTGTATGCAAACAGTAAAGTTTATTTCATAAAAAGATAACTTCTACAGTTTGATTGTTAAACACATACCTCATAAATGCAGAGGAGACTGACAGTACAACTAAAACCAACTTAGGTCTGTTTTGAATTATCAAGAATGCAACCAGAAAGTTATTATTGTAGCAGAGGTGTATTTCTAAATCCAGAGTTGGTACAAAGCATTTTGTTATAAGTAGATTTTAAAGACTTCAAAATATCAGGAAGACACAATAGAAAACATAAAAGACAAATGCTGTTACAATGTCAAAATAAGTAAAAATCTAAGGGATTTTTTCAGTCATCCTACCATGAAAAGGTTCATTCCTGCATCACTACAATATATTTTGAATTTAGTGATGATGCAGTTGACAATTATAACAGTAACCTGGCCTTCTAAAAAGAAAACAAAGATACAATAAAAAGCTAAAGGAACTTTTTATTTCAGAGATAACCATGAAGAAGTTGTTGATCGGTCATGACATGATTCTGAAAACAACATTGTGTTACTTTACTTCTCAAACATAGTCCTTGCGCTCTGTTACTCTTGTCACATTTACAAGACTACATTACACATGTTCATGCGTTTTCAGTGCTGGATTAGACAGTAAAAGCCTTAAACTCATGTTTAAAATCTTCAGTTTGAGAAAGACTCACAAGTGAGGTCATTTTGATAGAAGAGTAAATACAGCTTTTGTAGTGAGATAGCTGTATAATGAAAACTAACAAAAAACATTGATAGTCAAAATCTTGAAAAGCTTAATGACACTCAATAAAAGTGTTCTTATCACTTCAGAAAACTGTCTTCTCCGTAATGCACAAGGTTTACAGTGGCAAGCAAACAATACTAGAAAAAAAAACTTGAACTCAATGGTTTCCACAGAAAGAAATATCAATGAATATATCAAACCAAATACTATTTCATTAAAAATTCCAAATGACAGTAAAATGATTCTCAGTTAAAGGGGGGAAAAGCATATATGGTACATCTTAGAACACCCTTTAAGAAGTTAATTCCTCACTGTAAACAAAGTGGACATCTATTAGCAGGAGGACAAACAAGCCTCAAAAAAATTACTCACATCATTTAAAGTGTGTGAGCTGGCACAGGCAGGACACAGGAACAACCACAAAACCATGGATGAAATGCGAAGAGTAAATTTATTTTCGTTACCTCGCCAACTGGGGGGATCCCTGAAGCCGCACCCGGGCAGAGGCACACAAGCGGGAACGCAGGCACCGCCGAGCTTGGTCCATGCTGGAGGATCATCGAACCTGCTGTTTTCACCTGTTTATCAGGGATTTGTGCAGGCATAGTTTACCACTGTGCTTTGATCTTTCCCACAGCAGGGCAGGAATCTCAAGCATGTTCAATAGGGTGCCTCTGAGTCTATCCCAGGCCTATGTTATCTAAACACAGATGTTCTGCTTGTCAAGCACACAAGATTAAACAATGAATAGTATGATATATGTGTTTTTCTACACCCCAGCTGCAAGTCACTTGAGCATGTTTACAGTCCTCCTCACCAATCTTCTGTTATTTTCCCACATAAAGTAACTTAATTCCAGATCTAGTTATTGTAGTTAATTCATTTTGGAATTAGCTACAGAAAAGAGGTCAGAGAGAATGCACACCTGTTGTCCAAAGTTTATGCATTACAATTTCACATCTTCTTTAAAATGTCATTTATAAAATTAGAGCAATGATAAACACCCAGGGAAAGGACATTAACAGTTTTTTAGCATCTTGCTGTACTTTTATAAGCCTCTTCTCCAAAACATTTTTTTTTCATAGAAACAGATATTTTATGGGTTCAAATACATTTTCCCTTGTCTCCCTTAGGAGCAGAAAAAAATAACACAAGGCAATTGCTCAATACTGCCATATAAAGTTATTTAAAAATGCAATTTTTTTTCTTCTGAGACGTGGAATGATTGAATTAGGGAATTTTTTTTAAATACTTCGCTATTGAAAACTACAGATATACGTAAAAATTAACTTATTACATATATTGCAGAAACAGCAGTCAACCGGCCAAGCGTTAGGTCAACAACGCGATTTACCGTACAAAGTACTGTTTCCCATTATGGGGGCTCCCAAGAGTAAACACCCTCTTGGGAGTCACTGCGGGGGACAGGAATAAAACACAGGAAGTTTTCCCTTTCCGCGGTCGTGCTTTCCACACAGGCACAGCACCCACCGGGATATGGGAGTGACACCCTATGCCCTGAATTCCGAGGGCAGCGACCACTTGTTTCGCCCACACACACACTTCCCCCACTTAATGGGATATTTTTCGGCGGAAAGCCTTTAAGACCGACGGAACTGCTGCGAACCACCACTCTCTCAGTGCAGTGTTTACAGTCGTGTTTCTTCACAAAACTATCCCGCAGCCAGGCCATCGCCAAATTGCACAGCAACTCGCAGAGCTGTGGGGCAACAAACAGCCACGCACCGCGCCCCCACCCCGGTCACCTCCACCAACAGGGCTACAAACTCTGCCGCCCCCGGCACGCACCCTTATCTGCGATCTTTAGGCAGGTCTCCTGCTCCACCTCACCCCTCGACGCCGCACTCCGAGGTCTCTTCAGAGCCGGTGGCGCCGGGCCCGCGTGGTCACGGGCCTCGGCTCAGCTCTTCCGCTTCATGGCAGAGGCTGCCGCACCGCAACGATAGGTGCGAGGCGGTCCGGCTCATCCCTGTCGCGCCGCTCGGAGGGGAGGGACCCCGCGACAACGGCTGACGTGTCAACCCGGACATCACCCCTCCTACCTCCCTATACACCTACTACCCACCCGCCCCGAACCGGCGGCAGCTCTCAGACACCTCCAGGAGTCCCCCTCAGCTACCTGCGATTGGGTCAGGGCGGTGTGGCATCACCAGTAGGGAGCGGTGGGGATGGTGATGTCATAGTGGCCGGCCCACTACGAGAGAGGGTGAGTCTGTGAAGAAGCCCATAGGGTGCCCCCAATACAAATAGGTAATTAATTAACAATAAACGTATACACCATACCACCCTTCCTTAGTTGCCTACTTTTTAGGTGGCACTGTACTTCCAGAAGGAGAGTTCATAAAGAATAGCATTATTGAAATATAGCTCTTTGGGGTGTAAAGGCCCTAGCTGCAGGCACATAGCTTATCATGTGTAAGGTAGGATGAGGTATTTACTCCCATGAAAAGGCCTGCAACATTTGTTCTTACATAAAACTGTATTCATTAGAAAAGAGTATTTTAAGTTGCATTCTTGAAGCATATCAGTCTTTTAGGTACCTATTACAATATATACAAAACAAGGATTCTGAGAGAAGGGGTTAAGAGAATCTTAGTAGATAAGGTGTCGCTTTAATGTTGTGTTAACTACTGTGCAAATTGATGAAAGCAAGAAGCCTCCTGACTCCTCACAAAGGACAGTTCCTGATAAGGACCAGAAACTTGCCTTGAGAACCAGATAAAACCACCCCTGCAGTTTAGATAAGAGCCAAGGAACAATTGAGTCTGGCAAGAACAAGGGGTTACTATCGGTGATGAAGAAGAGTCATCGGCCTTCATCCCCCAGGACCCCGGCGGCCACCACCAAAAGGCACCGCACAAGCGCAGTTGGAAGGAACTTATGAAAATGACTTCTTGAAACTAATTTTAATACGAAGCAGGGATAGGTCATGCGTATATATAGGCGTATTAGGAAATCACATGTATATGTAACACTTGACTGTATAAATTTGAAGCAAGTTGCCGCGCCAGGCGCACACGATTTGGTGGGACTACCCCCCGTGTTGCCCAGCGCTGAATAAACATACCTACTTTACAATCTTACAGATTGTGGAGTCCGCTTTCCGCACATCAGTTCTATAGAGAGATTATATCTTGTTAGACCAACTGATACAACTGGAAAGAAACCAATCCAGTATACACACCTTCTTCTGGTCTGAAAATACAAGTGATTTATTTGAAAAGTTAAAATAATTATTTTTGTATCTATATATTGGATTTATGTGGCAAGGTTGGGGGGCGGGGTTGCAGGGGTAGCCTCTGTGAGAAGAGACCAGGGGCTACCTCTGTGCTGGACAGAGACATTTCCAGCTGGCTCCAAAATGGACCCACAGCTGGTCAAAGCTGAGACAATCGGCAAAGGTGGAGGTGGTGCCTCTGTGATAATATATTTAAGAAAGGATAAAAATGGCAGTGCAGCAGCTGTGTGAGAGAGGAAAAAATGTGAGACAAACAACTCTGCAGACACCAAGGTTAGAGAAGGAGAGGAAGAAGGTGCTCCAGGTGCAGGAGCAGAGATTCCCCTACAGCCTGTGGAAGAGACCATGATGAGTAGGTTGTCTCTCTGCAGCCTATAGGGAGGACCATGCTGGAACAGTTCATGAAGGACTATATCCCATGAGAGAGACCCCACACTGGAGCAGGGGAAAAGTGTGAGCAGAGATGAAGTGTTATGAACTGACTGCACCCCCATTCCAGGAGTGGAGTGTCTGTTGGTAAGATTCAGGGGAAAGGCTAACAAGGCAGATATCATCGTGGGAGTCTGTTATAGACCACCCAACCAGGATAAAGAGGCAGCTGGGAGAAGTCTCATGATCGCTAGCCCTTGTTCTCATGGGGGACTTCAACTTAGTGGATGTCTGCTGGAAATACAATACAGCAGAGAGGAAACAATCTAGGAGGATCCTGGAGTTTGTGGAAGATAACTTCCTGATGCAGCTGGTCAGTGAGCCAACTAGGGAAGGTGCCCCGCTGGACCTGTTTCCTTGAAAGTGAAGCCACTTTCCATAATTTATCAGCAGCCCTGGCGAACAGGGGAGGTCCCAGTGACTGGAGGTTAGCAAATGTGACGCCCATCCACAAGAAGGGCCAGAAGGAGGATCAAGGGAACTACAGGCCTGTCAGTCTGACCTCAGTGCTGGGTAAGGTTATGGAGCAGATCATCTTGAGTGCCATCACACGGCACGTACAGGACAACCGGGTGATCAGGCCCAGTTAGCATGGGTTTGTGAAAGGCAGGTCCTGCTTGACTAACCTGATCTCCTTCTATGACCAGGTGACCTACTTAGTGGATGAGGGAAAGACTGTAGATGTTTTTTACCTGGACTTTAGTAAAGACTTTGACATCATTTCCCACAGCATTCTCCTGGAAAAACTGGCTGGTCACAGCTTGGACGGGCATACTCTCTGCTGGGTAAAAAACTGGCTGGATGGCCGGGCCCAAAGAGTTGTGGTGAATGGAGTTAAATCCAGTTGGCAGCTGGTCACAAGTGGTGTTCCCCAGGGCTCAGTGTTGGGGCCAGTTCTGTTTAATATCTTTATCAATGATCTGGATGAGGGGATCGAGTGGACCCTCAGCAAGTTTGCAGATGAAACCAAGTTGGGCAGGAATGTTGCTCTGCTTGAGGGTAGAAAGTTTCTGCAGAGGGATCTGGACAGGCTGGATCGATGGGCCGAGGCCAATTGTATGAGATTCAACAAAGCTAAGTGTCAGGTCCTGCACTTGAGTCACAATAACCCCATGCAACGCCACAGGCTTGAGGAAGAGTGGCTGGAAAGCTGCCTGGCAGAAAAGGACCTGGGGGTGTTGGTTGACAGCCGGCTGAACATGAGCCAGCAGCGTGCCCAGGTGGCCAAGGCGGCCAACAGCATCCTGGCTTGTATCAGAAATAGTGTGGCCAGCAGGACTAGGGAATTGACTGTCCCTTTGTATTTGGCACTGGTGAAACCACCCCTTGAATACTGTGTTCAGTTTTGGGCCCCTCACTACAAGAAAGACATTGAGGTGCTGGAGCTTGTCCAAAGAAGGGCATTCCATCTCTCTCTCGCTCTCCCTGATACTCCTCAACCTACTCACCTCCTCCCGGAGTTCTGTCACTAAGCAGAGGAATTCCTCTACCGGGGCGCACCTCCCACAGATGTGCTCACTACTGCAGTCCGGTACTGGCATAAGAGTAGGGCACACCCTGCAGCCTCACACCTGGGTGGCAGCATGTTCTCATCAGAGCTCTGTCTGGGAAGCTGCGTCAGTCGTGATGGGCGTAGAGTTTAAAGAGGCCATGGCTTTCTGCCGGGTGGATACCATTGCTCCCTGGTCGAGCTGGCAGAACTTAGTGCCTTTCCTGCGCGCCCTTCCGCGCAAACTACCATATTCTATTGGCGGCGCCCCTAGTCGCTAGCATTCCCTAAGGGCTTCTTTTATATGGGGGGAGGGGCTTGGCCGCCGTTGCTCCTGGCTCTGCCCAGGTCTCGTCAGCCGTTGTCGCGCGAGCTGCGGGCTCCTGGTGGTCTCTCGGCTCCCCCCCCGAGGTTCCCTCCCAGTTCGGGAAACCCCCATGTGCGCTACGCTAGAGCGCTCCGCTGCGGATTGTCCCGGCACCGGAGCTGCTCGCCTCAGCGACCGAGTTAATGAAATTTAAGGTTATTTGAATATTATGGTGTAATACTTGCCAAGCCCCAGTAGAATTACTTTGTTTGTTAGCAAAGGAAACCCTCCTAAAATACTCGTACTAAAAAAGCATGGAAGAATTTGATTCTCTCTCTATATATATTTGAGCAGCCAAATTAAAAAAAAAAAAAAGGTCGTACTGAGTAACATTAATTGAGTGGTTTAGAAAAATCTGTCCTGCGAAGGGGAGCTGCCAAAGAAATTGCTCCTCTTCAACCTGAAGTTCCTTTTCCATCTAAGGCCTGCTGTCAGCAAGGAGCTAGATCTCTGTCAACAGCTACTCTGCTGTTGCAAACAAAATATGGCAGAATTTCAGTCAGCAGACTAGAAGAGACAGATTGATCTTTCCAGTTTAGCAGGGGATCATTGCCTTTCTCTGGTATCTCCTACCACTCAACAAATACCAGTCCATAGCAACCCCTGCCTGCTTGATTTCTCCTTTCTGTCACTATGTCACTCCTGTTTGTGCAGCTACCTGGTGAACAGGTCACACAGTTGATGGAACTTACAAATAACCCATAGAAAAACAGACTATTTTAAATCCAGATCAATTTCCTGATCTTCCATGCATAACCAGTAGTCAGCTGTACCAGCATAATGGAAAGGGCAGTAGTTAGTGGTGGGGAATAGGCAGCAGCCCAGGGAGGTACAAATACAGAAAGAAATGCCTGTCAAATGTTGTTTAACACAGTAGAAAAAAATAGCATCAAGCTAATAGTGCAGGGAGAAATAATGCTGATGCAATAGAGCATGCAGTGCAAATTCCTTCATGTGTCCCCTAGGCAGGTCAACTATGGCAACTGTAGCAAACAATGAAAGTACTAACTTTGTTCTGAGCTTCTTTTTGATTCCTAGAAGTTTTAAGCCTCATGCAAGCCTGTAGCAGGAGACAGCAGGTTGTAGTGATCCTGACCAGAAGACTATTGTACATAGAGGAGTTAGTGATCCACATAATAGTTAAACTGAGCAGGCCCAGGCCTGTGCTGAGCTGTGCTGCGTACACAGCACGGCCTTCAGGCCTGTGTTGGGTTGCACAAATCCCTTGGCCGCAGGATAAACTCAGGCAGCTCATTGTAACAGGGGAGTCTGCAGGCAGCTCCCACTTGGTACTGAAGATTATGTCACTTGTGTTGCCTTGCCTTTAACGGTGCAGCGAGATCTCATGAGAACATCCTTTCTGTTTGACAGTAGAAATTATGAATAAAGTTGTTTGCTTGTAAGAAAATCCTATAATAGCTTGAATGACCAAAAGGGGAGAATCTCTCCTATGGATGGTGTTAGCCTGGCATGCTGTGCATGAATTGGAGGCCCCTTTGATGCTACATCACTCAGAGTTCCCAGTGAGAGAAGTGGTTAAAAGAATCCTAGTAGAGAAGGTGCTGATGAACAATATGTGCATACTAATGAAGGCAGTAAATTCTGTGACTCCTCACAAAAGACAGTCCCTGATAAGGACTGGGAGTAATTCTTGATAAAATCTAAGAACCAGCTAAAACTGCTCCTGATGTTTAGATAAGAGCCAAGGAACAACTGAGTCTGTGCAAGAACAAAGGGTTACTATCTGTGACAAAGAAGAGTCATCAAGAGTCATCGGAAGAAGAGTCATCGACCTTCATCCCCCAGGACCACCACCAAAAGGCACCCCGCCAGCCAAGCGCAATTGGAAGGAATTTATGAAAATGACTTCTTGGAACTAATTTTAATATAAAGAGGGGATAGGTCATGCGTATGTATAGGCATATTAGGAAATTACATGTACATGTAACACTTGACTGTATAAATTTGAAGCAAGTTGACCGCGCCAGGCGCACACGATTTTAGTGGAACTACCCCCCCCGTGTTGCCCAGCACTGAATAAACATACCTACTTTACAATCTTACAGATTGTGGAGTCCGCTTTCCACATGTCACCAGCATATAAAGAGCCGTAAGAGTGTCTGTACTATACTCCCCTTATTGTGTTAGCTCTAATAAATAGCATTCTAAAATGATACCCTACAGAGTCTGAGTGCCTTTCTTACTGGGATCATAACAGACCAGCATCACCTGGTGCAAAATTTTGGCGTAGTCAGCAGGTCCCAGTGAGAAATACCTTTCTGGAAAAAGAACAATGAAGAAAAGAAACTGGGTGCCGAGCTGGCCCAGCACGAATCCATAGAGGAGGATAGCTGCACGACATCTAGCCCAAGCAGTTTCCCTGGTGGACTGGAAAAATGAGGAGGAATTGTCTGAATGCCCCATCCCAGCTGAAGTTGTCTTAGAAAACAAGGGCTAGGGAAAGGAAAAGCTAAGGAGAACTTGTGCTGTCTTTGGTTGTTATTAACATGCTTGAAATGGACATGGGGGTGTTTGGAGCTGACACAAAAAGACCTGCACGAGCTGCAGCCATTGCTCTACACGGCAGCCCCTGGGCAGCAAGCGCCAGTATAGGTGCTCACAGTGCAGGGAGGGTGCACGGACCAGCCTGGGAAAGGCACTGCTGAGGTACAAGCTATTTGCCAGAAGAATGAATGGTAGAACGAGGATCCCTGGTTCTCTGGTGAGTACGAGTGGACAGAGGGGTTGGAGGATGAGTGCGGCAACAGCATTTCCGTGGCCACTAGTGATTCACAAATCAAAGGGCCCCCCTGGGGGCACCACAGCACGCATTCTTGGTGTGCAATTTTACAGAGCCTGAGTT
>WEKW01004056.1:0-12766 GCA_013389905.1 Sula dactylatra
TCCACTCATCTAACCCATGCTTCCTAAGCTTACCTGTGAGGATTGTATGGGAGGCAGTGTCAAAAGCCTTACTGATGCTGTGCTAATATTGATTTCTGAACCACAGAATGCAGGAAATGGAAGGTGCCTGTTCAAAGTGGTACTGGTTTGAGTAAGGAAGGCAGTTTTGCATTCACTTGTCATGTGAAATACTTCATATGTTATTTTGCTAATACCTTTGGACAGTAGACTTTAGTCATGTGTTTTAATGTGGGGTTTGGCTTCTTTTCCATGCTTTTGAGTTTTTGGTCTTTTACACTCTCAAGATGATTTAACAACTAAATAATAGCCAGTAAAACTCCACTAGCTTATAAGTAAGCTGTAGCTCTTCCCGACCAGCAGAACTTCACAGAGGGCCTAGTGCCAGGTGGTTTGAGCTTTGCTCAAGATCCTTTCAATGAGCCTGAAGGAGCAGTAATAGAGCACATAACTACAGCAGATGCAAATAGAGGTGTTTATTGGTGTACTTACCAGTCCGTTGAAATATAAGTGGCCTTACTAATCTGCCTGCCTATTTCTTCTTCTGAGAGATCACCCCTAATGTTCAGTTTGGACCAACCAGCCAATGTTTAAATACAAAAGTTGCATTTTAAATAAAAAAGGTGACAGTGGGCTTTGTTTTTCATTCTTTCACTTCTAAGATGCACCACAAGTATTAATGAGCTCCTTGAAGCACGGCTGTTCTCTATAGCAGCACAGCAGTGGATGTAAGGGTGGTAATTCCTCATACTGGAAGCTGTCCAAAAGAACAGGTGAAGATCAAAAAGTCTTTATTTGGTCACAGTGATGTGGGAACAACTTCAGTGGTACCAGCAATACAGTGTTTTTGGGTTTTTTGCTTGTTTTCCTCACAATGCAGCCTGGTTTGCTGAGAATTGTAGGAATAGTCAACCTTCATTAGACGTACAGTACTTAAACACTTCACCCTGAGAGGATCCTGTTGAACTAAGGCTATGTCATCCTCTTGGCTGTGGAACTCTGTACTTTGAAAGATCAGACCTAACTCATTGATGGAAAACATACCGCGTGGAAAGGAGGGAGGAAATTAGGATAATGTGTAAAGATCACTACACATATGTAACCATGAATAACGGACACTACCAGGCCCTACAGCTAATCACCCATACATGCCACTAGCAAATACAGATCAATAACTATGTGAGTGCAAGAAAATCTGGGAAAACATTTGATCTGAGAAATGCATCAGCTCAGACATAGAATAAGTAGAACAGTATGAAGATGTTCTAGTGGGAATTGTAGGTCTTGCATTACTGTTTGGTTAAAAAAAAGGAAAAAGAAACAAATCCCTCAAAACTGGTTTGATTTGAAACCTTCCTCATTTTCATCTCATCACTAGCTGAAATCAGTAACCAGTGTAGACCACCCATTTTTAATGGTGATAAAAGAATGAATGAGCATTGCCTGACTCAAGAGAGGTGCTCCCTTAACAGGCAAAGAAACTAACGGCTAAATTTAGATGCTTTATAGACTTTGACTTCAGAGAGTCCATCAAATGCATTCAAAAACACACTCCTGGACTCCTTTGCCACCAGAAAGAAGTGGTGTTTATGTGGTTCTGTGCCGTCTGTGAGATTTAATTTCTCCTAGGCCAAGTTTTCTTTCTTTTATTAAACTGAATCCAAGGTTAACCTTTCAGAATAAGAAAGATAGTTCTTATTAGCATTATGGCTATTTTAGCATAATCAATGTTAGCATGTAACCAGCATTATGGTTGCAACAAAGTTTTCCTCATCCCAAGTCACAATTTATTAAATCCAGTAAAAGACTTGATACCTAAAAATTGGGTGACTGGTCCCTGCAGTGGAATGTAAAATCTGAAGTTTGGTATGTGGGGTGCTCCTACAGGGGAAAAATCCTCCTGGATCAGGAGAAATAAGCACCTCAGACAGGATCCAAAACAAACAGGGTGATGAGTAAGAAGCAATCAAGCTCCAGCCAGCAGGAAATGCTGAGGGAAGAGCCCGAAAGCCACCTCTCTTTTAGACTTAGGCAGATTTCTTGAGGTCATGGGAATGTGCTTGCAGTCTGTTGTGATCCACAGCACAAAAACTCCTTCTGGAAAGCAGTTGACTGACATGCTCCACCAAAAAATTTCTCTTTAAGCAGGAAGTGTGACCCTCTATGTTTTTATAACTGGTTATAGCACCTGCCCAGGGTCAAGGAGACATCTTCCTCTTTTTCTCCTAAAAATGCTCAGATGTGCATCTCTTGAGACAATGCTCTAGCGCTCTACCTATCTGTATTGACGTTGTGTGGCAAGGTTTTGGTAGTGGGGGGGCTACAAGGGTGGCTTCTGTGAGAAGCTGCCAGAAGCTTCCCCTGTTGCCAACAGAGCCAGTGCCAGATGGCCCCAGGATGGACCCACTGCTGGCTAAGGCCGAGCCCATCGGTGACAGTGGTAGCACCTCTGGGATAACGTATTTAACAAAGGGAAGAAAAACCTGCGCAACAGCAGCCAGAGAGAGGAGTGACACTATGTGAGACAAACAGCCCTGCAGACACCAAGGTCAGTGAAGAAGGAGGGGGAGGAGGTGCTCCAGGTGCCGGAGCAGAGATTCCCCTGCAGCCCATGGAGGGTAATGGAGCAGATTTCCACCTGCAGCCCATGCAGGACCCCACGCCGGAGCAGGTGGATGCCTGAAGGAGGCTGTGACCCTGTGGGAACCTTTTGCTGGAGCAGNACTCCCATGGGAGGGACCCCATGCTGGAACAGGGAAAGAGTGTGAGGAGTCCTCCCTGTGAGGAGGAAGGAGCAGCAGAAACAACGTGATGAACTGGCCACAACCCCTATTCCCCATCCCCCTGCACCACTGGTGGGGAGGAGGTAGAGAATTTGGGAGTGAAGTTAAGCCTGGGAAGAAGGGAGGGGTGGGGGGAAGGCATTTTGAGATTTAGTTTTTATTTCTCATTACTCTGATTTGATTGGTAATAAATTAAATTAATTTTCCCCAAGTTGAGTCTGTTTTGCCCACAATGGTAACTGGTGAGCGATCTCCCTGTCCTTACCTCAACCCACGAGCCTTTTGTTATATTTTGTCCCCTGTCCAGCTGAGGAGGGGGAGTGACAGAGCGGCTTTGGGGGGCACCTGGCTGTTGTTGCTGCTGCATCTGTTTAGAGATAGGAAAATTTGTTGGGTTAGAGAAAGAAAACAAAGCTTTACTGGATAGCTGATGGAGAGGAACAGCTTACTGATCTTGTTCATAGGGCAGGCAGGTCTCACCCAGTACTCGGATCTGCCCCGTGTCATGGTAGAACAAGGCTGCCCAAGAGGGCATGGACAGGGGCAACAACTTGATTATTAGGCCTGGTGTTTGGGGCTGCTGCTCCCAGCCCACCCAGCCAATAGTCCACATGGCTCGGGGAAGCTGGAGGGTGCATCTCCACACCCCTGCGTGTACAGCCAAGCAGATGGGAGAAAGGATGGTTTGAGAATTACCTCTCTGTGCTACTTGCTTTGGGGGAAAGAATTCTGAAGGTAAAGGGCTGTAAAGGAAAGAGTTGGGGTTGAGGCAAGGAAGTACGGAGCTGAAAGCAAGAAAAAAGAAGAAAAAATGGGTAGCAGAGAAGAACAAAGCACTGGTGAGAAGGGGAACATAAGGAGGGATGAAGAAACCAAGAGGTAGGAAAACCAAAGATAGATAGAGGGTTGTAATGCAATACTTAATCAGCTGTCACTTCTTACTTTAATTTCCAAAGACAAGATTTTTTTCTGAAAAGAATGAAATGTCATTTTCTGGTTTGGGTCGTCTCCCCCNAAACACAAGTTCACTCTTTATGTAGTAATTTTGAACCCTGTTGGTACATCCTCCTTTTCTCCTTATATGCCGAAACTATTGACTCCTCTAATTTCTAGCCCCCCACCCCGATGATCTGAGATACATCAATAGGCGAAATGTACCTTTAGAAGTGCTCCAATGTGCTCTGAAACTCCCTTCATCTGACCAGATACACTTTCAAAAGTGAGGTTCTTATACTGCTTCACAGAAGTACTTAGCAATACTTCTACATATTTGTGCTAAATAAATGGTATGTATTTATAAGTGTGTTTGTATTCATAAAGAAGTAGGATTTAGTTTTCAAAAGCAAGTTACTGCAGATATTTCCGTTTTCCTCAGAAATCCTTTGTTTTTTTCTGAGGAAGAACAGACAGGTCTCTGCCCATAACTTCAAAGATAAAAAAAATGTTGCATCTCTAGTGCTCTGTGCCATCCAGGCTTCCTCCAAAACACCCTTAGCTTAGAAGTGCCTTGAATTCATCAGTCTTTGGCCCTCCCGAGGTACCCACGTTCCCCGAGCCCAGGTTTTGGATCATCCATCAACCCTCCCTTCCCACAAAAACTCACAGTTTCTCTAAACACATGCAAACCTGATATGCCCTTGGCTTTCCCCTGGAGCTCTAAACACCCACAATTTCTGATTCATTAAACCCCTTACAATAGTGACAGATTTGGCACTGGCACTACGCTGGCAATATGCTCCCTGCCCATTTTCCCACTCACAGCCCTGGGAAAAGGGGCTTGAAGGCCAGCAGGCGTTTTGGCTCTCATACACAGCTAAAGGCAGGGCAGCAGCTACAAGAAGCGTGCGGGGCCTTCGTGGTTGAGCGCCTCCATCTGCCCCGTGACCCTGGTCCCCAGACAGGCAGGAGTGATGCTGGCCACCAAGCATTGCACTCAGCTATCCCAACACTGCACATAAGGTGCAGTTAAGATTTATGTAGCAAGTTCTGTCTCGGAGGATCATCTCTGTCAGGAGCACCCTGCTGTGGTTTTGGCGTGTCACCAAACTGATCTAAATTAGCAGACTGCAGATTATGTGCTGTGCTTTGGAGGCTGCAGGCAGTGCCAGGCAAACGGAACCACTGAGAATTTGGCTGGAAGCGTGGATATTGAGAAGAGAGGTACTGGATTCTTAAGAATTTAAAAGTTCATTCTTTACTTTTTTCGGGTGCGTTCCCTTGGGCGGGGTCGGGCTGGGTGGGCCTGGGGGGTGGGTGCCGCATGCTGTGGGTGTCTGCTCGGGGTGCAAAAGACTAGTCGAGTGCAGCAGTGGGAAGGGGGGAAAGAGAGAACGAGGAGATCAATCTGTAACTGACTGTGAACAATCAATTGAGATGACCCACTACCTTCGGACCAGCCGACAGCTCCGTCTGAGCTCAAAATTATTTATACCACCCCTGCTTAGATGCTTCTCAAGCCGCGGCTAGCTGAGTAGCGCCGCTCCTGCCTTTCCCCTGGCAATACACTCACGTCTCAAATCTTGACAGCGCGCTAAAAGCCACGATTGGGAAGAAAAGCCTTTAAGTACGGCAGCAAAAGCCCGCCCCGTGCCTCTGGGCGGCCCCGCTGCATTCTGGGAAGGCAGTATGCAAATGAGGAGGACCCGCCCTGGGCAGCCGGGCCTCCCTGTGCCATTCCGTTAGCTTGTTTAATGGCGTTTGATAGATGCAATTCCAAAACCAGTTCTGATTCTACCAGCTAAGTGAAGAGGGGTACCCGACTGGAAGAAAGGAGCTTCTAGGCACCCCGACGGAGGGAGGCGCCAGAGTTTTCAAAAAGCGTATTTCAAAAGAAAGGCCTGCGAACACGCTTCAGTTAGGGGAAGAGCTCCCTTCGGCACTGTCCAACCCCGAAAATTTGTATTAGCTCACCGAGAAACTTGCTGAGCACTGGAGGTAGCCCAAGGCGAGGGCAAGACGGGTATGGCACCACCCCACCTGCCAGAAGGAAGCTGTTAGATCTGCTCTGCTGCAGGAAAGAACTTCATGTCCAAGAGCCTCCCTTCAGCGTATTTTTCAGCTGCTTCTGCACAAAACAGATCAATAAGCACTGGTTCACATAACTTATTTTCCCCTGGACTTCTCTCCCCTTTCTAAAGAAGGTTGCTGTTGCTCTGCGAATACAGCCTGTCCCTTCTGCCTGGGGGAACCCTGGGGCAAGACACAGCTGTGTTCACTCCTTCCCTAAGTGGAAGCAACTGATAGTTAATCTCTCTAATTGCTACCTTTTTCCTTCCCCAAAGGCTTGTGATTATTGAAGAAAGTTGGGTTTTCCTGGACTTGGAGGGCTTCTCTTGGATCTTTTCTCTAAAGGCCTGCGGGTACTTGCCTCCATTGGCTGTTAGGTCTGGTGTAATTCTTCATTGGGAATGTTTCCATAATTGACTTCACTGAATGCTTCCCAGCCAAGTGTCTCTTCAAACTCTTGAAAGTTTCCTTGGGTGCCAGCATATGTTCTGGGCAAAGTCTGTCCTGGTTAAAGGATGGGCAGGAGAACACACAGGTTTACCCCAGTGGTCCTGCTCTGGTGGGTGGATAGTAAGATGTAACATGCCCAAGCTGGATGTGATTTTGGTGCTCACTGCAGAAAATATGCAAGTATCTGATTCTTTAAGCTCCCAGCACATATGCAGGAGGAGACTTGACTACCTGTCCCCTCACCCATTGCTGTGTTTTCATAACGGCTCCTCCTTGCTCCTTCCCGGAACCATGGCAGTAGGTGCTCTATTCCTTCTGTGGCCTTGCAAACTGCCACTGCAATTGCTATTGGCATGACCTGTTGAGAGGAGCCCCAATAAGATTATGAAAGTCTGATGAAGGAGATTGTTAAAAAAAACTAGTGGTTCCCTTGGATCTGGAGTGACCCAAGATTATGGACAGAAACATGAGACAGGTAAAACTGACTTTAATGGGAAAGGAAACTAATCACGGTCAAAAAGACAGCTTTCAGAAGGGCTCTGTGTTATATAAAGAAATCAGCTAGATTAACTCTCTCAGCAGCAGTAACACCTGAAATACAGAAGATGGTAAACGAGGGAGAAATCCTCCAAGAGCTACACTTGCTATACTCAGTTTGGAATCATATTATGAATGTTCCCTGCATTTTCCCCTGAATGTTCATTTTTTTGTAACACTGAAAATACATGTCTGAGAAGATATGTAGTAAAAGGGTGAGGATTAGCAAAGGATAGGTGCTCAGTTTTTTTGGGTGGATTACTGGTAGCAACAATTTGACTTTTTATTTTGGGGCAGGAGCTGCAGCATTATTAGCTATCCAAAACTAAAACCTTCATATCTGATCTTTGTCTTGCATTTTCAGAGCATGGGCTGCAATTAAATAGAGTCACAGATAGTTACTGAGATGCTAAGCTCCTGCACTTTGATATCAATTTATTTTTTCTTCTATTAAAGCTTTATTATGTGTCAGTACTACAAACTGAGTAAGTTCTGGTCTGTTCGACTTAGTTGGGGTTTCTTTTTTGCTTGCTTGTTAGATGACAGACTCTGATCTTTATCAGACCAGCTTTCTCTTCTGGAACAAATTACAGGAATGCAAATGAAGACTGACTTGTTGCTTAGTCAGTGAGAACCCTCCTCAACAGCAGAAAGTATTGGAAACTATTTGGAGTCCATGGAGCCATTCATTGTGGCTACAGAAATTTTCCTAAAAAAAGAATTGTTTTTAGATTGATTTCTTTTATCCATACTGTTTTGCTTCTCTGAAACTTGTTTTTCTTCAAGGGAATGTTTCACTGTACTGTAGCTGTTTTATTCAAGCTAGCATGTGCAATAGGTTTCCATTTCATTTTATTTTTATACTGGCTGATAATTAGTTCCCTACCTTCAGTAAGTGTAAATCAACATTGCTTTATTAACATCACTGACTCTTAGCTAATATTTACACTGAAAAAGCACCCACGTTTCAACAAAACCAGCACTCCCTCTAACAGACAGTACAGCACCCCCATGTACAGACAAACAGTACAAACAATGGGCAAGAGACACTGCCTGCAAGCTCCTTAAGGCAGAGATTTAATGCGTTCTGATTTACATCAGCTACGGTCCCCACAGGGCTGGTCACAGGGGATGATGCACACTTACCACAGCACATTCTTGAAGCGTGTCGCGTTTAGATGTCTAACCTGCCATTGTTTTAAACTGGTGGGGAGCAACTTCTTATAGATCTGTATTTTCAAGGCAACAGAGAAAATTATTTCGTGTCACGTTGTTAGCCGCACTTCCTTCTGAGGCCAAGTAAGACTTGGTTTTCCCCTACTCAGGGTTTCAGTCCTAAGAGAGAGAACCTGTATCACTACAAAAACATTTCATGTTTTCTGGGGTGGAAGAAATTGTGAAGTATGTGGAATTACACAACATGTCTTTTTTTTCTTGCATAGCTTCCATACAATTTAGAGTTGGGGAAGTCTGTCTCCCCATTGGGAATTAATTAAAATAACTTTATTTAATCTCTGTGGACTACAGGTATTTGTATATTCAGAGTCTTCTAACACCTTTCCCTAGGGAACACTTGCTGAAGAAATAGCTCAGCTTTTTCAGCAGAGGTAATGACGTTGCATATTTGCAATTATTATTTCCTACACTAAGCATCTAAGTTAATACTTTCAGAATTCAGTTTAAACAACAAAATAAACTTCTAGTGAAAGGATAACTTTGCCCAGGGAAAAGGTACTATGCCTTACTGTACTTTGAGCTATGTTCTGATCAAAATGTTTGTTTTGCCTTAATGAGAGAATTTTGTAATCTGTTAGCCTTATGCTACTTCCCTATCACTCAGCTAAAAGAAATAGAGTAAATTTCACAAGAAACTTGGTCATGTCATGAGGAAGATTATTTTTACGTATTTTTGTTTACCACATTTGACACTTACAGGTTTATGTTGTAGATGTTGCGGCCAAAGCAATTGTGATAGTGTCAAAAGACTGATGTGGAGGCTAGAAAGGCAACAGTTTTCCTTTTGTAGCTTGTTTTGGGGGCAATCCTCTTCCCTCCTGTGCAGGTGTAGATAACCCTTTGGCAGAAAAATAGCGATGTTTCTGTGGCACGAAGACAGACTGTCCTGCAGAAGGTAAAGGCATTGTGCCTGGTGGAACAGGTGCTGCACCTGCATAGAGGGGCAGGGATGCACTGTAAGTGTACACGTACATCAGCTGTAAGGCTGAGGAAGGCATCCACTGCTACACAGGGGATTCCCCTGACGAGTTACTGTCCCAGTAGGCAGAGTGGCCTCTGCCGCAGTGTGGTGCAACTCCATAGCGCTGCAGGAGGGAGGATATTTCCTCCTCTCCAGGGGCAAGGAGCTCTTTAGCATCTGCCTCCAGGACTGGGACTAACGGCTGATGATTGGATTTTGTCTCCCTGGTGGAAATTTCAGTGGTCTCAATTAAGTTATCTTAACCTTTTTTTCTTGGTCTGCTGAACTCCGTGGGTCCGAGATCGAGAAAACCAGCGGCTCTGTAAATAAGCTACTTTGATCCTAAAAAGACCTATGAGTCTGGGAGAAGTGATTAAAAATTCCTAATGAAATTTCCACTTAGGCAATCAGACTAAGAGCACATGATTGCATATGCCAATACCTCCTTCACTATCACTGACCTTTATACCGCATTCACTTGTGTGAGCCTCGGCTATTGCAATTTATGTCACATAGTAATAAAAAGTTCACTAGCTTTTGCTTTACAATATTCTAGTAATTAATATTTTAATAATTAATATTCTGAGAAATTAATAAAATCAGTCTATAAAATTTCATTGGAAACCTGCCAGCTGTATACAGATTTCACAAGTTCAAAATGTTATGAAGAGAAGGAATTTTCTCCAAAAATGATCATCACACAAATATAAGACACTTTGTGGCGTTCTTACCTCCAAACATAAGGTATAGTGTAAAGACTTGCTGTCCACAATATACATTGAGCTGACAGCCGTATTTAGTAGGATTTTATCTACTAACCTAGTGACTGCAAAGCCAGCCATGAGATGTAATCAGCAGAGCTGGCTGCTGCATTCTTAGTGGACTCCCAAATACTTAAAGTCAGAAAGTGGTAATGTTTAAAATTTAAAATTTTAAATCCCCCCTCAATTCACAACAGCTTATTTTTTGAAGGAAATGCTTTGAAGCTGACCTTTTCCTACATTTCTTGTAACAGCATACGTGCAGCCTTTTCTGTTTACAGTGATGGCCTCTTCCACTCATAATATGTGACCTCCAGGACATTTTTGGGGAAAAAATGGGGTGAAATCTACATTTAGGGCATATGTACTACCCCGAGATTTGTACAGGCCTCCTAGACGGGGTTGAAACTTAGTCATTGCTTGTGTTTGAAAGGAGGGTGGGTTGTTGAGGCTTTTTAAAACAATGTTGACATGGTTGTATCTTCAGAGGTTTGCTGAACTGAGTCACAGCAGGGATGGGTGATGCGCTAACCAGGTTAGCAGGATATTTAACTTTTACCCCTCAATGTGTCTGAGTTTAAAAAAAGACCTCCACAACTGGAAAAGGCAAAAGACGTGTCCTCTGTGGACATCAGATGGATGGTTTTTAAGCTGCTTGCACCCAACAGGAAAAGACATTGCACTTGCATAGCAGTAAGTCTTAAGAAATGAGACCGTATATTGCCTTCATAGCCAAATTCCTGTGAAGCTGAGTGTATCAGCAATTAAAGTGGATGCAAGGAAAAGAACTACCGGCAAAAAGAAAATAACCAATATGCTATTTATGCCTAGAGATCCCTATTCAACCACAGCAGCTGGCACAGGTGCATTGGGGTGACTGTCTCCAACAGGAGTGACATGTTGGGAGGGAAGGCAGGGATGTACGGCATGCTGAAATGAAAGAGGAGATCGACCCTGCATACGACTGCTGCAGGGGCCCTAGGGTGGATTCTGCTGGGTCTTGCTTATTTAAGAGGCTTTCTTTAAAAATGAGTGTGCTTGCCTAGAGGATGCAACAATTGGGAAGGAGAAGTGGTTAGAAAAGAGAATCAGGATTGGGTTTCCAGAGCAGGAAAAGGAAAACTCCCTGTGAAAGCAGAGCAGACTAGGATCGTACAGTGTAAAATAACAAAAAAATATTAATTCCTCTGAATGCAGTGATGAATAATGCAGACGTCTTTCCTCACACGCTGGATACTGCCTGGGTTTTATTAAATATCTCTGTGGTAACACCGGTTTTACACAGCACTTTGCAGAATAGTGGGATGGGTCAGGCACGGCCTCTCTCACCACGGACATGGCAGTGCTGATGCTGGGCCGAAGCTGAAGCACAGCCCCACTAGCCCCCTGCACCACGGGGAGAGGCGCCATGGGGAGCCCCTTGGGTGGCATGCTGCCTGGAGGCCTGTGGGGAGGCAGGCTGTGTCCCGGGATGGGGCAGGCCACAGCCGGGTCCGAGGAGGCGGCCGAAAGCTGGGATGAGGCAGGGAAGAGAAAATGGCGGCGAGGCCTTGTTGCTGAAGGCAAACTAGGGGCTGTTGGCGGGATGGAGGGGCTGTTGGCATGAGCGGGGAGGCATGACAGCAAAAAAAAGCCAACATCAAAAAAGAGGGGGATGCTCCCTGTCCCTTACAGAGGTGCCCCACTTCCTGTTGGCTCCCAGCTGCCACCCTGCCCCTTGCAGCAGCACACATGGGGCTGCCCACTGAGACATGGCTGCCTGCAGCATCAGGCTGGTCAGGCTAAGGCAGCGGAGGGCCTGGCATGAGGATGACTCGAGGGTTTCCCCAAGGTGTTTGCAACCCCTCCTCCCCCCAGAAAAGGCACGATGCTGAGTTTGGAACCGGCTTTGTAATTTTTGCAAGCTTGGCAAATGCATGACAGGACAGCTGTTACGCAAAGGTGGATGTTACAGCATTGAGCGAACAGGCAGCTTCCTCACTGAGATCCCAACGGGCACGGCTGGATGGGCAGCAGGTGCCTAGTCAGCAGCTCAGCGGAGGTATGCCTCGCATATTAACTCCGATAATTGACACCAGGCTCTCAGCATTATCCCTGAGGCGCAAATCCCATGGGATTTTGAAGGGCCATGTCCTTGCAGTAGGGAGGGGAGGGCTTGCAGGTGGGGAATTCTTCGGAGCCCTGTGATGGGGACAGAGTTGAGTGTTTGCAACCACCACATGCACTGCCAGGTCAGGAAGGGGGGCACAATTGTCATCATGTTGATCAACACTGCTAAGTTAAATATTAATATGTACTTGAAGGCTATCTTTGGCCCTCATTAAGAAAAAGAATCAAAGAATCATAGAATTATTAAGGTTGGAAAACACATCTAAGATCATCAAGTCCAACTGTCAACCCACCACTACCATGCCTCTAAACCATGTCCCAAAGTGCCACACCTACATGGGTTTGAACACCTCCAGGGGTGGTGACTCCGCCACCTCTCTGAGCAGCCTGTTCAGATGCTTAACCACTCTTTCAGTAAAACAATTTTTCCTAATATGCAGTCTAAACCTCCCCTGACACAACTTGAGGCTATTTCCTCTTGTCCTATCACTAGTTACTTGGGAGAAGAGACCAACACTCTTTCAGGTAGTTGTAGAGAGCTATAAGGTCTCCTCTCAGCCTCCTCTTCTCCAAACTGAACAACACCAGTTCCCTCAGCCTCTCCTCATAAGACTTGTTCTCCAGACACTTCACCAGGATCAGTGCCCTTCTCTGGACACGCTCCAGCACCTCAATGTCCTTCTTGTAGGGAGGGGCCCAAAACTGAACACAGTATTCGAGGTGCGGCCTCCCCAGTGCTGAGTACAGGGGGACCATCACTTCCCTGCTCCTGCTGGCAACACTATTGCTGATACAAGCCAGGAGGCTGTTGGCCGCCTTGCCCACCTGGGCACACGCTGGCTCATGTTCAGCTGGCTGTCATCCACCACCCCCAGGGCCTTCTCAGCTGGGCAGCTCTCCAGCCA
>WEKW01004057.1:13425-47228 GCA_013389905.1 Sula dactylatra
GCAGCCGGTCCCTGTCAGGCAGCGCCCCTCAGCCGCGCGGGGGGTCTGTCCGCTCGTGAAAGGATCTTGTGGGACGGAGCGCCTCAGGAAGCCTCCGTGCTGTTCTACAAGCGAGAAACGGTACCAAGCACCCGCGTGTATTGTACATATGCTCCAGAGAGGCCTGCCTGCATTGCCCGAGGAGCGCGGATACAGACGTACAATCTGCTACCGCTTTAAAGCAGCCCATGCCTCGTATGCAGAGCACCCACAGGACTAAAAGTGCTCCGAAAATAAGTTAGATTTCTAAAGGAGAAACGTGAAAAGACATTTCTCAGCTCACTGGTATGGCTCTTCCCCAGAACGCCAGTAGTGCTCTAAGCCCTCGTTCAATAACGCGCTACTTTTAGCACAACCGCGGGCTTCCCTCCGTGTCCGTCTGCTCCTTTGTAAAGCGGGGCTGGAAATCAATGTTGTGTCAGTCTCCAAACCAGGGAGAATGAGATTTAAGGAGACCTGGGCCTTCTCCCCAGTTTGCTGGGAGAATCACAGCCTTGCAACCTCTGGCCACAGCCCTGGTCCTTCTGCTGCTGGTTGGTATCCTCATCCGAGTAAATATTGTACAGCTTCACATGATGAAGCATTCATCGCCATTCGTTGCACAGTCAACTCCTTTGCAGGGGATTTCCACGCCACTGCAGTGGTTTCATGCAAGGTTTGGAAATCCTTTGTAAAGGAATTGACTGTGCAATATCATTAGATTGTCTGCTGTATAAAAAATTGCTAGGGATAGGAAAGTGTCACCAACAGCCCAGAGGCAGTCGGAGATCGGTCCCTGCAACATGCCTTTGCATATTTGTCTTGCTTTTAGAAGATCAGTGAAGTTTCCCTGGAGAAATTTAAGGGCTAATCTGTGCTCGGTGTTCCATCGTGTGGATCAGCAGCGTGGGAGTGGGAGAAGTATCTTTTACTGCCATATCTAAACATAGTTCCTAGCATGGATGGAGGGGCACTGACAAAAAATGAGTCTGTAAAATTATTTTTAGTTGTGTGATACATGTGCTCTGGTACTTGCTGCTAGCCGCAATAGTCTCCTGCCTTGAGGTTGCAACATAATTTTTTCCACCAAGAAAAAAACCAAGAGCTCAGGGTCCAGCTCTGTCTCCAGGGCAGGATCTGCTATGCTTAAACCACCCTGGACCCCTCTCTGTGAACAGCCTCCAGGAGCAGAAGAGATTCTGCCTCCTCCCTGAGGGACTTATTTCAGGGCTTGAGTTACTGCTAGGAGCTCCTCCCTAACAGCCAACCTGCATCGCCTTTGAAGCAAATGCAACCATTGCTATTTGTCCCTTCCACAGTAACACGGGAAAAGGAAGCTCTTAGTAGCATGCTTTTTGAGTTACAAATTTTTAGCGCATCTTCTTACAGCCTTTTCTAGAGTAAGCAACAGCCTATTTCAAACTTTTCTTAGAACTTGCTCCCTTCGAAGCAGTCAGGCCCAAGCAAAGCCATGTACAAACCCCAATCCTCCCCTGAGAGACTGCTCTGCTTTCTTGCATTACTGACTTTTGCAAGGGATAGTAGCGGCTCTCCCATACAGAAGTCCTGCAACAGGCTTTAGTGAAGCAACAAAAAAACATCCTCTGTAGAAATGGGAGACTCCTGCCTTGTTAAGTGCTGCCACCCACGTAATTAGGATGCTCGCAAACTATAAAGCAGCCATTGTCCACTCTGCTGGAGTTGTAGTGACATAGTTAATCCCAGTGGGCCTAGGCAACCACTGCTGCTTCTATAGGCAGTTCTTGCCTTATGTAGGTTCTCTGAAGGGAAAGTCAAGTATTTGTGTTGTGTAACAGGACAGTCTGTTCTAGTGGCATACAGGGTGAGTGGTTTCCTGGTCTGACCTAGAGATTTTCCTAAGCCTGGTAGCTCACTGTAAAGTTATTAAGGTGGCTTTGTGAATGTCTGCATCACTTAGTGTAAGTCAAGTTTAGTCTCTCCCTCTCATACAGACAGGCATTCAGTATTCACTATGAGTTCTTTTTCACATGCAAATATGGGCAATAATGAGAGAGGTCAATGGAGAAAGGTGGGCTACACCTTTGTCCCCACAGGTGTCATATAATTCTAGGTAAATCTATATTTCAATGTACTTACCTTCATAAAGACTCAGCTAAGGATTTGGAAGTCAAAAAATGGAAAAAAAAAAAAAAAGAAGCATTACCAGCTATATATGGGTACCTTGAAATATGTTTATGGATTGGTCCAACATTGAAAGCTAATTATTAGACTTTTCTTCACCTTCTCTTCCATAATTATGTACTAATTGTTTCATGGACCTTAAATAGCCAGGTAGGCAGTGTTCATTTGTAGTTCATTGTCCCTTAGCTGCTGTCTTGTGGTAACTGTCTGTTTACAACAGTGGTTGTTTCCCATACTTTGTTCATTGTTTGTGGTTTTGTACTTCATCTCTCTACAGTAGCTGTATATTAGTAATTCAGTCATCTTACTATGGACTGAATTTGTCAGTCAGCAAGTTCAGGTAACAGAATGGGTAGAGAGGAGGGTGTGGATAGGCAGAAGGCATGATTTGAGGTTAAGGAAGTATTCAACAAAGGAATGGGCTGCATTGGATTGCATCTTTGAGTCCAGGGACCTCTGAAGTGGCAGGAAAACCCACACACCTTATAGTAATGCTTTTGTTAAGCTATACCTGTTTTCTGTAGAAGCAAATGAAAAAGACAAAAATCTATATCTGACTTTCAGATATTCTCAAACCTGTAGTTTGGCTCTAAGGCTTCTACTGAGATCATGCCCCAGGCCAGCAAAAATCATGCTGAGATAGGTCTATGGCACAGCTTTTATCTGAGGTTTTGCTTGATGTCTTAGGGGTGATCCTTTGTTTTCTAACAGTGAAGACCTGAAATATGCTTAGAAATGAACCTGCCTCTCAACTCTTCCGTTGTCCTTTACCAACAGACCCTTGCGCAGAAGCAAGGAGTAATCTTTACATTCTAAGTAAGCAAATGGCCTTGGCAGTGGGTGTAAAACTCCCACCACCAAAATACCTTTTGCTGTATGTGAAGAAATAGGACTTTGTGGATGCTAGTTTCTAGGCATTCCAGCCAAATTAAACTGAGATTGCATTTGGTGTGGCTATCGGGAAGGAACAAGCTGGCCCTTGCAAGATGCCAAGGTCTCTGAGACGGTGTTTTGCTGAGGGTAACACAGGATCAGCTTGCCTGCAGTTTCTCTGGCTATGATTGCACAAAATGAGGGTGCAACTGTTCTATTAGGTAAGCCAGCAAACTTAATTAAAGTTTAATCCTCCTTCTGTCACCATATTCACATTGTACCCCAGGTCGTTCAGGGCTTGTTAGTTGTTTGCAAAATTTGGAAATGGGAAAGAATTTATTTGCCCTTTGACAGATAAGCTGGTATCTCGGGATTTTAGTTGCTTTCTTTCAAAGTCCTGGAGATTTGCCACAGCTAAAGCTGGGAGGTGATGGTCTGGCTAAAAGTATTAAGTCCCTCTGGCCCCTGGCTGCTCTGCTTTCATATATTCAGTGTTAAACCATTCACCAGACTTAAATTCAGAAAGGAATTTACCCCAGGGTAGCCTGGGACCATGGGGAGTGCTTTTGTCCTTCTCTGTCCTTTCAGCTTGTTTCCACAGGGGGCCTTCAATATAATGAATCCCCTGCTGTAAAAGGCCCAGGCAGTGACCTGATCTCTTCTGCTCCTTTTCTGTAGCATAGGCTCACTTACCAGAGGACTTAAGTTTGCAGCTGTGCTAGGAATGTTCTTGTGTAGGGTACATCTTAAAGACTCTTCCACACTACATGTATAGTATGTGTTTATATGCTTTGGTCTGCCTAGGTCCTTACAAGCTCAAACAGCCAGTAAAGATTCATGGATAGGTGTTCAGGCTTAGAACTGCCCCTCTCCTCTGCTGTCACGTAGGTTGGATATGCTAAAGCTAGCATGTGTAAACTCATGCTACAGGTGTCTTTATTTTGCAGATGCTCTAAGACACCAGTTGTTACTGCACAAGATTGCATTGTAAAAGTGGTCTTCTTCCTCCATCAAAACTGACTTTTCACTCAAAGTAAACCATCCCTTACTGTCCACCATCTTATTGCCAGTGTTGACTGAAGTTACCATACTTGCACTTCAAATCATTCTGCTTTAGTTAAGAAGTTGTTTAATTAATGATTTCATTATCTTGCAGTGCTCAGCAGATCTGGATCTGCAGCATGGTTCCAGAAAGCAGTCAGTGTCTCAGAGGAAAAAACATGGCAGCAACCAAGGTTTAAGGATGTGTAGGTGTTGGTAAAGGATGTGTAGGTGTTGGTAGTCTATGGCGATCTGTCTGAACTTAATTCCCTCTCAGCTGATAGGGTAAGGTTGTCCCAAGAACGCCTGCTATAGCAACTTGGGGCCTGTGGGTACTCTGCCAGATTTAGCAGGTTAACTCCTCTTGGTTTGGGGAAGGGTGCAAATGAAGGAAGGTTAACTAAAGGGAAATGGGCTTAGGAAAGCTCCGACTGCTGCTAGAGATGAGATTCTTGCAAAATATTAGCACTGTGGCCTCCCAGAAGTTAGATGTTGGCTGCAGCACAAGTGCTTGCTTCTGAGTAGGATGTGAAACCAAGGCTGTGCCCTGCCCTGTGACCCTGTGAATCCTCCAGGGACTCTGCTAGCCTGGGTCCTGACACGGAAAGGGCATAGAGACCTGAATGATGGCTAGTGTTGTAAAACTTGAAAGCAGAGTTTTAAAGATCCTGCAGTGTTGTGTAAACAGTGTGCTGCCAAAGTATGTGAGACTTGGGGGGGCCCACTTGCACACTGAAGGGTTGTAGACTCCTTAATATAATGTGTCTCTCTTCTGGTTTCTAATCCGGGACCCTAGGGGAAAGTTGCTACTTCTCTGCACTATGGAGGGTCAACGTGAGTTCATGTCTACCATGTGAGGTCCTGGCTGACAGAAGAGCATAGTGTAGGCCCTGGACTGGAAATAAGAGCAATGCAGTCCTGTGCAGAACTTGAGACTTAATGCCAAATGGCAGCAGGAACTATTGGGTACCAGGACTGGTTTTTTTCATCATTAAGTGAATAAGCAACTGAAAGATTTATTTTGATATCTGTAGCATTATAAATTGTCATTGACAGAAATAACTCTTAATAAAGATGGGAAATACTGTTAATGCTTCGGTCTGTCTTAAGTCACCTAGTGTCACAGCTGCAGGTTTGGTATGCAGTACCTCCACAATGACACTGTGGCTGTGAATTTGCCGCTCTGTTCACAGGAGAACTACTTCTGAGAAGGACGTTGCTTTTATGGGACCATTCAAGATTTAAGGTACTCCCTATAATAAATTCAAGCAGAGAGTTAGTCCCATGGGCTCAGTTACAGGTGGATTTTTGGGTTTTCATG
This sequence comes from Sula dactylatra, assembly GCA_013389905.1. Taxonomy (NCBI): domain Eukaryota; kingdom Metazoa; phylum Chordata; class Aves; order Suliformes; family Sulidae; genus Sula; species Sula dactylatra. Next base: position 18,842 of record WEKW01004057.1, read on the forward strand.
ATCATAAATGAATGTATTTCATTTTTTTCCTCTAAGGTCTGAAATAATATTTTTCTTCAAAGATGCTGTTTTTAAATTGATTAGAGACTGCGGATAATTCAGACTGGTAATTTAGGTTCAGATTTCCTGCTTGGGTGTTAGTCATTACCAGCCCATCTCTACTGACTTCAGAGGAATTTTTCCTACCAGGAAAGCAAGCATAGGCTATGAAGGCCACTTAGTCAAGACAGTTTCTGACTCTACTGGGCTTTAAATCAAAAGCTAAAAGCATTGCAAGAAATGAGAACCTAACCCATGTAAACTCTGAAATTCCTTGGCCTTACTAAAGTGCCAATGGCACTACTCGTTGATGTATAGCTCAGGAAAGTGCTGGTTAGGAAATATCTACTGTTGGTCAGAAGGATCCAACTTTAGAAGTCATGGCACCCCAGTCGGTGAATCACCTGTACTTGCCGGGCCTACAGGAGGTACTGCTGTCCTCAGAAGTGTGGCTGTTCATAGAAAACCCAGCTTCCTTCAAGTATGTTAGAAGACTGGATGTTCCTGGAGCAAAAGTTATCCTGGAAAGAAGGGCAATCATCCATGAACTCCAGCATCCTGCCTCTGAAGTCATTCCTCCCATAGATCTGTAGATAGCTGTGCTCCTGGGATTGCAAAGGCAAATCCAGACACAGGTGCACAGGATGTCAAGTGGCAGTTCAAGGAGACTACAGCTTGCTAAACGCAATACTGATGGTAGCAACGCAACAGTGAATAGCCACTATTATGTGCAGAAAAGTCAGTTTAACAGGAATAAATCTGCATGGGTCCTAATTTAAAGCAGCAGTGCTGTGAGTCCTTTCTGCTCCTGTGAGAGAACTGCAGTTGTTTTGAAAGAATTGCAGTAGGGCAGGAAGGAGAAGTGGCACCCAGCCAAGATCACCACACTTCAACTGTACATGCAAGTAAGAAATAAGCTCAGTGATATACCTGGATTGCCACAGCAGTCACATGCCTTCAGTGTTCCTAGATGTTGATGTAATAACTGGATAAGGCTCTGGCTGGGCCAGAGGGGAGCTTTTTCTGATCCTATTTTTGTTGCACAGCCTTAGGCGGGCAGGTTTTTTTGCTTTTCACCTACTAAGAAGATAAACTGTTTCAAGACTGTCTCTGACTCTTGTATCTAGCACAGCAAAGACTTGATATAGAAAAATACTTTCTGCTCTTGCATCATTGCTAAAATACAGGTTTTTGCAGGTGTTCAAGTGCAGTTGTACAGACACAAGAGTACTGCTGCTGTGCAAAGACCAACACCTTACTCAGTTTAAAAAAAAAACCACAACTGAACCCAACAACACTTTAATATCTACATTTGTGGAATCAAACTTTCAGGACACTTTTGTTCTGAATCTGGAAAGCATGCAGAAATGTGTCCTAATTTTAGGATTTTTTTCTACCCCCATACGAATTCTCAGTTTCTCTGCTCTTGCTCGGATACTTCCCATCAGTCTCCCAAGTCAACTTCCCTTCAGTCCATCTTGTTCCCACCCTCCTCATCTGCGACTTATTTCCCTCTACAGGTTGAAAGGACACAAGAGTGTCTGCACTAGCTTTCAGCACTTGGACGCAGAACTTGGCTTAGCTAAGTGAAGCCCAGAACTGCATGTCAGTGAAAAAAATAGCTGCATTATCCTATGCAGATGGAATGCATCTGGAAACTTACTGTGATGGTCTATGAAGCTTCTGCTGGACAGGGAAACTGTGAATTGTACTTAAAGCCTACAACATGGATGAACTTAATTTTTCATGAACATTGGAGGGACGCATTCCAGCATCAAGGCTATTCCTGGGCCGAATCTCAAATCCTTAGCCTTATGTGTGAGTATCGAAATCTTTCACATCTTGGCAACCTCTACCCTCTTAGTAAAACTCTTCCAGGGAATGAGTCTAGGAGGGAAAAACACAGATATATTCAGGGCTGAAGTATTCAGAAAAAATCTATCATGAGGCAAATATACCTTCATTTGCAGCTCAAATACATGGTGGTGTTTCTTCAACGGGATGTGTCAGGTTGCCTCTGTAGTATTGTAGTCCTCAGCTCTGCCCACCTTGAAAGAAGAGCATTGACTGGGGCAGGAAGATGTGGTTTGGTTCTCAGCTCTGTACTAAACTTCCTTCTGTAGATCAGAGTGGTTTTAGAAGATTGGTGAAGTTAATTGCTTTTATAGATGTAAAGTAAATTATAAACATACTATTAAAATTAATATCATAAACGCCTCCCTTCACACACACACACCCACACCCACACACACACACCCCAGGCACTAACCAACCATTCATTTGGCTGAGAATCCCAACTGACTTATCTACCTCTTTGGGAGTCTAAACCCCATTAGGTGAACTTGGTAAGTGTCCTTTCTACTACCCTCCTTCTTCACAGAGGTCTCTGGGGAAGTTGTTACTTATGCCAGAGCTGTCAAAATGGGGTGTAGTGCTCTGATTCTAATATAGGCAGTAACACACATGGAGACAATATGGAAAACTTACTGCTGTGATGATAAAAGACCTAATGAAGTCGTTAAAGCCCATCCAGTGCTGGTAGTCAGGATATTGTCCCTTCATCAGGAAGTACTAATGGCGTATGTAGTTGGGATGTTCATAGATCATCCAACAGCCAGTTTCCACCTTGACAGAGTCCAGCAGCTGGGGCGGGCACACAAGTCTGGCTGGTCTGTGGTGGCTTCACAGGAGCAGCCCTCAAAGCTTCTGTCCTCGAAAGTGATCTGCAATAAAACAAAAGTAACCCCAGTCACACTGGAAAGTATTTGAAAGCTGGCTTTGTTTTGCCTAGATTGTACAAAACAATCCAAAGACTGCAAAGGTCTGTAGGGACACTTCTACCAGGCCCAAAGACTAGCAAAGCCCTTAAATCTATTTTCTATAGGATGCACAGTTACTGGTGTCTTCTCTAGTACTACAAATGGTAGGTGCATGTCCCTTTGGGACTCTGGGAAAAGTGAGCAACTTTCATCATGATTCCATGCTGGAAACAGCCTGTCAGCAGCTTCATGACAAGTTTTTGGGGACATTTGGAGAAAGTGAAACCCAAATCGCTCTTTGACTGAAAGCTCCATGGACGACTTCTATGTATCACACCATCATTCAATTTTGTGCCCATCTCCTGCACCCAGTCCTGGGCTCCTAGAAATCTTCTGCAATGTAGAATGCAGACAAAGGAAGGAATAATTCTCCTACGTATGAATTGTGCTGAAGCATTCATCTCTCTTAATGATACAGTAACAAAACAAGACTGTTGTGTCTAACCTGAGTTAATCATTGAACACTCTGGGTCCTGTTGGGCAGCTGTATCTTAGCAGCAGTAAAATAAGTTAGAGATACTTAAATTCACTGGCATTGTTTGGTGATATTTATTACATTTGTTTGGAATAGCGTACTTCAACCTTATTTTCCTGTACATTTTAGAAGCCTAAGAGTATATAAACTTCAGGTCTATTTCAGCAGCTGACAAACTCAAAGGGAAACTAGCCAGACAGAAGAATAAAAACAAAAGATTTTTATGTATAAATGTTTTAGCATTTGAAAGCTTCCAAGTACACTATAGGCTTTCTTTAGGAAACTTATCAGAGAGCTAGATAATAAAACAACCATTGGAGGTTTCCCCTCTGCTAATTTGTTGGTAGACCAACAAACTGTTTGCAAACGTACTTGCCTACAAGGAGCTATGCATGTGTTAGGTTGGTTGTCAGTGCTCCGTTCGCTCAGCTGTTCTTACCATTGCCATTTTTGCCAGGGTTTAGCTGTGAGACCTCAGCATGCAGGAGGAGTCAGCAGTCCTTTTTGCTCAGTAAGGAGAATGAAAGTTTTTTCCCCTCCCTCTCTCCATTGTCATTCTCTAAACAAAAGGCAATAGCAGTAGTTTGTGGAGCACCAACTTTATTGTTACTGTCAGTAAGCAGAGGATCAGAGTAAAGGGTAGGTCAAGCAATATTTCTGTTATTTTGCTGATGGAACGTGTGCAGGTGGTAGTGCTGGAAATCATGCAACAGAGTTATTTAATGGCACTTTATTTTTAATCTCTCTGTTTCCTGATTATATGAAACAAAGGGGTTTTTTAATTCATGTTGGAAGTGCAGGCTGAAGTTGATATATTCTGGGGCTATTTAGGTAAAGTTATTCTGCTGCTGATCATCTTTGGGCTCTAGCAGGAACTTTTTTTCTCAGTTTATGTCTCATTTGAATAATGGGAGGTAACCTGAGTGAAAGTTTTGTACCACCAGTGCTAGATCAGGCCTTTTAAGTATTTTCCATTCAGTCTAGTAATTACAAGGCCTAAGTACAAACCAATGTTAAAATATGAAGGAAATGTTAACTATTTGAAATTAAAAAAATAATAATCCAAGACTGTTTTTCAAAGGAAAAAAATAAACAGCACAGTTTTGAGTTATTCTTCTGGAGTTTTTAATATTTCTCTATAATTTGTTTGTTGGTTTTTTTTCCAGGGACCATTCCTTTCTCTCCTGCTTGCCTTCCTTTCCTCTCCTTCCACACTTACCTTTGAACTAACCTTCACAAAATCCTATCAGTCATGTGCAGTGCCACGTTTTCATATTTCCTGCTCACGCTGCATGGAGCCATAGTGGATCTTTTTGTCTCACTGGCTTCTTGTTCAACCAAAATGTTACATATTTGTGCTTTCTTGCATGTGTCTTTCACTGTAAGTCTTGTATGGTGGTTTCATGAAGCTACAGAACTTCAAGGGCAAATCTTTAGCTGACCTGTTTTTACACAGCTCTAGCTGTGCTTCTAATGGGTGTTGTAAATGGTATCACTCCTGTCAGCCCCTCTCTTGGAGGAAGTTGTAGACTTTAACACTGAAAGCAGACTGAGGGAAGAGTATGAATAAGTCTAGCAGTTGCTTCTGAATACCTCCATGCTTTCTCTGGATCAAAAAATAACTTCTTCCTGAGGGTTAATACTAAGCAAATTTAATTCACTTACAGGAACAACTTCTATGTGGAGGCCTATGCCTGCATTTCTCAAAGATCTTTGACAGGCTCGGAAGTGTTACAGATTTTTTTGTTCTTTCTGTGATCATGCTTGCTTTGCAGAGCCGGCTTGTCTTTTGGGTCCTGTATGGTCCTTCATAGTTTAATACAGTGAGCATTGGGCTTGGTGACGAAGTCTGGAACTTGAGAGAGTAGAGTAGGGGCAGTGATATGTGAATTCCTCGTTGTAGCTACAAACGTAGTGCAGCCATCATGGGTCAGACCGGTGGTCCAGCTAGTCAAGTAACTTGGCAGCACCCACGACCATGAGTAGACATCGAGGGAAGGGTAGATATGAAGCAAATACATATGATACTTCATTCAAACTTCAAGACCTCAAGTATTTTTAGCTCAAGAGGCTTCCTGAGCAGGAGGTTACTTCTCTCTTGTTAATAACCCTCAGCGGATTTGTCTTGCAAGTACTCATCCAGCTTCTCCTTGAATCCTGTAGACTTTCCCCTCCCAGAGCCCTTTGCCACAGATGGGCTGTGCACTGCAGGAAGGGCTGTGGGTTGATCCTAAGCTCTGACGCCAAAATATCTTGTTAGCCAAATGGTAGCCATGGTCTGAGGCGTCTGATTATTTACATCTGTTCCAACTGCCCTCAACTAGTATGCTGTTATGACAGCTGCTTTTATGTGGAGAGTGACTGCTTTTGCACCCCAGAAGAACTCAAGCATAGGGATAATCTGAAAATAGCAGTGCGTGTTTGTGTAGAGAAACATACCCTGCATGCCAACAACTGTAGTTGCTACTACCAACCATAAAACAAGCTACAGGAACCTAGAAGACTGTTTAGCGAAAACTGGGATGCTCTCTGTGAATTCCCAGTGTTCCTCTCCTCTAGCACCCTTGTTCTTAATGTCTGCTTGAGATTCTCTGAGCATTTGCAAACACAAGCAAGTAAAGCCTCTCAGTGCTCCTTGAAAACTAGGAATTGCCACCATTTCTGTCTCAGGTAGAGAAATTCGGAGAGGTTTAGCCACCCCCAAACTCTAGAACGCAGCAGAGTCAAGAATCCAGACATCCTAACTACCGCTCTGATCACCGAGTAGTACATTTCTGTTCATTCTTGCCTTTGAGCAAAGGAATGCCAGCATGTAACCTACACATCACTACATAGCCGTATTTCTCAATTGCACTAATTGAACTAGATACTTTGTTGGAGTACGTAGGCATATGTTAATTGCTGTCTGCCGAGCTGGTCTGTTTTTTCTTTATTTTAGTCTTGCTGAAGGCAAGCAAAATATTTTGGTTCCCTGTTCTAAGCAGGCAAGTAGATACTGCGCTTGAACTGCTGTGCTATTTTGCAAACTTGGGTTAACGTGCTAACACACCTATTACTTACACTGTGCCATTCCTATAAATGCACAATATTAGGCATTTGTCAACAAGAGGAAACACGCTTTTTCACACCCCACCTTGAGAGCTGAGTTGCTCATGCTCCATTTCTCTCTGGCTGAAGCATGGTGTTCTTATGTACACCAGACATTTTCAGCAGCCGAACAGTCTACTTTGTGCAGTAAAGGACAGGCAGGAGGCCAGAGATAGTGTCCTATGTACAAAAGAAAGGACGAGAAGGGCAAATAATAGTTCTGTTTTCCTCTCCAGTGTTGTCAGGGAAAGGCCGGTGAGGATCACCAACAGGCTGTTACTGATGGGTCATGTGAGCATGAAATAACAGCTAAATGAGGTCTCTGACATTAGCAAGGGGAGATGTGAGTTTTAAGCAGTCTACCTCACTGCTGTAGAAGTTGCTTGGTTTTATTCAAGGACTCCATTATCAGAATGTTTACTAGGCAAAACAAAATCAAAGCCAACCGTTTAAAGCCCAGATGAAATTATTTAAATTAAACATGTACTACATAAAGTTGTGGAGTGTCCTAGTAGTTCTATGCTCTCTGTACTGCTTTCTCTATTGAAAAGTCTCCAGCACCTTGCTGAAGAGCAGTAGTATATTTGCCTAACTATGCCTGGAAAAAAAATATCTAGACTCCACTACCTAAATGAGAAGAGGTATGTTAAGGTGTGAGATCCCTTAACTGTGCTTTGGTTCATTTTATTATGGCTTTTATTTTTGCACAGAGTGCCTGCTGGCACAGGATTCAGTGATGATTAGTAGGCATATACATAATTACTTGAATGATAATTAACGCTGCTATAGACTTTTTCCAGTACAACAAGACGTTGTCCTGTTTCTAATCCACACTGTTATGCTTATTTAATTCCTTTTGCATGCAGAATAGCCTGGCAATTGAGGGATTTGGCTCAAACTCCTGCTGCAGCAGATAGTGCAGCTCTGAGGTTAGTAGAGGCAGGGTGATAGACACCAGCTAAACAACTAGTTCATGAAGTACAGGTTCACTAAGACATGCTGTATAAAGGTGGTGTGATTTAATGTTCTGGAAAAATCCTTCCTGGAGGAATCAGCTGGGATAAGACTGGAAAGCTTTGCTGGACTGGTGGTAGCACAGAGCAGCTTGTTTGCATGAAGAATTTGATGCCAAATACACCTTGTTCTGAGTTCCTCTGCATCTTTCTGTCCTTTTTCTCCTCAGTCAGTACTTCAGTGGGTATAACTATTAATGGGACTTAATTTTTTGTTCCGCAGTATGTGATAGTTTAAATAACTGCTAAAGGTCCAACTGCATATTGTTAACCCTGGTAAGTATAGAGCTGGAATCTATTCCTGGATCAAAACTTGTAAAACTGGGGAAACCTTAGATGGAAGAATCGGACCTTCCCATTAATAGCTATATCCAGTGAAGTAATGACTGAGGAGCTCTGCACTTACCAGGGTTAGCAATATGCAGTTGGGCCTTCAACAGTTATTTAAATTATCACATACTGTGGAACAGCTGGATAATTGTTAATATTTTTTAAAGTATTCCCCCTCTCCCCCTAAAATGTGAGAGGAATCGGATTTCCCTCTGGACCGCACAACTTTAATTTCTTTGTAGTAGTGAAGGAACATTTGTTTGAACAAGGATTTTGGAATGCATTCACTGTTTATTTAGCGTGGGAGCAATAACTCAGTGCAAGTCAGCCAGCCTCTGCGAAGAGACAGTTTTGGCATTTACTGCACCGCAGTCAGGGGATCTTCTGTATTCCCCAGGTTTCAGTAAATACTGTCAGCCCCTGAAGTTGAGCATTACATACAAGATCCAAGAGCCACCTAAAACGTTGAGGGAGCACATATCAGGGAGATGGATGTAGACTGGGACTGATGGGCAATCATCAGTGAGCTCCAATATTTGGCCCTGGAGCTCCTCTTTTTCGTAGAGATGAATCTTGTGGGAAACCAAATTCTGCAGTGGCAAACACAGTAAAATGTAGGAAAGACAAAAATTTAACTGATTCTGACATTACTTTACAAGGCAGACATGTAGAAAAGGCAACTTTCCCAGCTACTGCATGTGTTTCTGAGAAATTGTGTTCTATTCTGGAGATGGGATTGCAAAGAGATTCACTCTTTTGAAGCTAATAGAGGAGCTTTAATTGTTACCCACATGGAGGAGCTCAGGAGTGCCAGCAAATGGGTATGATCACGTGTGGTAGGAAGTAAATGGAGGATGCTTTATGATTTGAAGAAATGGGATTTATAAGGACTCTATATTGTCACAATAGGAGAAAACGTATTAATGTGACTTTGAGATGAACTGTGTCACTTACTCATGACCAGGCATGAATAATGTGGCTTTTTCAGAATTATGCTACTAAAAGCCACTTGCTATGTTAATCCATATACGCCCATTATACACTGGTGCGCAGGCAATTGCCGTGTGGCAAACTGCTGAACTATGTGAAGCACAGTCATGTGCAGTATTCCTGCTGCTATGGCTTATGCTCTATAGTACATCTTACTAACCAGAGAAGTACTTTAGCAAGTATTAATTCTTTGCCTGATTTTAACCAACACAGCTTTTATGTTAGGAAAGCCATGCCCATTGCAAATCTGATTTAACGTGTTCTTGTATCACTGAATCATAACATAGTATGGTCATGAGCAAGTTGCATACATCAGCCTACAGCAGAACTTTCTATCAGCTCGCCCTGCTAGCCCTTCCCTGAGCAATGTAAAAACATTCTCTACGTAGAAACAGTCACATTCTTTTAGCATCTCCAAGTTATGAACAGGCCCTGGAAATAGCCCTGATATTAAACAGATTATTTCCTTCATCTCCAGTGAAACTTTGCATTACCTTACTGAACTTTGCCTGTCTCTTGAGTTACTTGGAGAGACCGTATAACTATATTCTTAAAGGGTAAACCACACCCAATTACTTAAACTGCGACACACTGCGAAGCAGAACTCACTTATAGGATTACGGAGTTGCAGAGACTGAACAACTTCTGGAAGTCAGGATAGTCCCCCCTTTTTAAAAAGTACCAGTGTCCTGAGTAATTGGGATTCTCCTAAATCATCCAGCTGCCTTTTTCCACCTGGATGGAACTGCATTGTTTCACATAGGACCACAGATCAATGTGGTCACTGCTACATTCATAGCAGTGGCCCTGGAAGTTCTTGTTTTCATAAAAAATGATCTGCAATATAAGCATTTGCAAAGTCTCATGGTCCATCCCAGTGTCTGTGTCACAGCAGAGTATCGGCATACTGGGGCTTCCACTTACCTTTCCCATTTTTTGGCAGTTTGCTGAGGTGAAAGCTGAGAGGTGTGAGCAAACACTGTGGATGCTTTTATATACCATAGTCCTAATGCTGCAGTTGCAAAAAGTAACACAAAAGGGCCCATTCTAAGCTGTGGGGATATCTCATGTTTTGTCTTTATTGCAGTTACGGCATTTATTGCATTTACTCTTATTTTCTGGGGTTTGAGCTGCGTTTTCTGATGCTGCGTGCAAGTGAATTACTGTGTAACTGTGGAGTAGACTACACTTGCAGCTGGTATCAACTATTTCATGTGGTGCACCTGACCCAATGGGGGATGTGTGTGTAAGAATGGTTCTTTACAGAACCTCCTTTGCCTAAAAGCTATCGAACTCAGTGGACCTGAGCAGTTTCTGGTGTAGGTCTGTTCCTCTCCTTCCTCACTCTTGCCTAAGTTTGTCCCACGGCATTTGTTCAATCTTTTGTGAGAGCAGATGAACTTTGATCCCATTTCAAAACTTTGTCACCCGCTTTATCCTGGAAACAGGGAAAGTCTCCATCTCACGTGGTGTTGCTAGCTTTTGCCTACTAATCCCTTCTATTGTGTGTACAGATATTAACACAGATGTGTTATGAGGAAGTAGTGGTTAAAAGTTTCATTCCCTTCCTGGTGCATGGTTAACTGCTGCATCCCTGAAGACTAAAAAGACTGAAATCAAATAGTTCTTATTAGGTGCTTATCAGTGTATCTAAATTACTGGCTAACATTCTATGTCAGTTGGTTCAATTTTTTCCCTTTGAATATCTGTTCTAAAAATTCAAAGGAGCAAGCTGCCTTAAACTCAAGTTGCTCTCTATCTGGAACCAGGAAGGATTGTTGTTTAACAGTAAAGCAGAGTGCTTTAACACTGAAGTACAGCTAGTAGGTTGTGGAAAGCTGTATTCCTCCCTTTCAGAACTTTTCCTCTGTTGATTTTTTCTTGTTTGGTGCAGGGCTGGAACAAACCTTGACTTGTTCTGATTATCATTTTTTTGAACTTAAGTCTTAGACTCTTAAAAACAAACTGCTTCATGGAATATGTAAAGCTGGTTATACAAATGTCTTGTATCACCAGTAGGTGAAGCTTCAGATCAAAAGAAACTACTGCACTCCAAAAACAGATTTAGAATCTTATGTATTTGGGGAAAGTCATTCAAGCATGTAAAGGCCTTGTTAACACGATTCATCAGTTAACTTGGCATGCAGATGAACACCTTTGTAGATCTAGTTTATTTAAAAGAGCTCTATTTGCAGCTACATAGTTTCCACCTCCAGTGGAACAAATGAGTGTTTGTGGCTGTAATGAGAGAGAACCGGGGAAGGTTTGGGAGTCTTAGTGGAGTGCAGCTTTGCTGACAAGGTCTCAGGCCAAAGAAAAGGGCTTTCAGTGCTGTGGCAAGAAAGGAAAGACAAGGGTGTCTTCTGGGGAAAGGGATAGGGGAATATGAAACCTCCCCCTTCACATCCTTCCATCACAAACCACTTCACCGATGTTGTTTTTAACTGTATCCTTATCAAATGACAGGGGCTAATGTGCACTCACCATTTCCAGACAGGTTAGATACCTTCCTGTCCTCTTTAGTATATTCAGCGATATTCTTCTGAGCTTTCTAGGTTACCACAGACCACCTGCCTTCATCCTGTTGGACTTTCTTGTCATGATGTTTGCTTCACTGTTGTACTTGACTTGATGTATTGTTGCTATTATTACTGTAAGTACAGTGTTCAGGGCTTGATTTTTGTCTGCAGGCTGGATGGGTTGCTGACCTGACGCAATGAAACTGGCACAGGCAGTGTGAGCATGCACGAAATACTCAATGGAGAAAGTTAGTGCAAAGTTGTCACAGTGCTTTAATCTCACATCTGACTCTATTTCAAAGTGTAATCCCTTGTGTATAAAATCATAGAATCATTTAGGTTGGGAAAGACCCTTAAGATTGAGTCCAACTGTATGGCAAACTGGTGGGTAGATCTTCAGGATTATGAATGATGTAGGGAAACAGTTATTGCTGGGTGGATTGCACACGAGTTCTTTGAACAATGGATGTTAATGCAAGTCCTGATGAAATGCCATGAAGTCTGGCCCTTGATGTCTTTGGCAACCACACCACATACTTGCTTCACATAAAGGGACTATGTGTTTAGCACTGGCAGTCGGAATACCTGTGTGCAAGTACCTGGCAGATCACTTCCATAACAGCACCTGACCTGGTGACAGTCTGCGCAGATTTTGGCAGTTGGTGTTCTGACTCTGCTTTGCTGCAGACAAACTCCTTTTCTGAGCCAGTCTGGGCTAGTTCCTGTTTTGAGCACCTCTAACCATTCTTAGATATAGAAAATGCAGCAGAGATGCTTGATCTTTCAAGAATTGCTCCCCTCGTGGAGCCAGTATCCTTTACATTGTTTTAGAGAGATTGAGTAAAACTGACTTTATCATTGCTTTGACTCTGATATTTGCTCTTGCTGCTGGCTGCCTCTCAAAGATATATAGTCCTATGCATTTAATTCATTAGATTCCATCCTGACAAAATAAATTATTTTCAAAACAGATTGGTTATATTTTGGTCCTACAGATAAACCAATCTCTTGCACAAAATGGGTATTTTGCCATTCAAAGATGGGTACTAGGTGTTTCCCCCTGACATTTGCCTAGGAAAAAGCTCTTCACCAAAATGAGTGATAATATTCAGGAGTAGCTAGGGAATCGGTAGTGACATGTCTGAAGTCGGGATTACTGCAGCAGAAATGAGGGGGAAATTGGAGCTTGCCTGTATGGGCAGTACTCTAGCAACTCTGGTTATGGTTGAAAGACTCTGACTCACAAGCTTGTGTGGGGAAATTTAAGAAGTTAGCACCTCTGGTCCTGCAGGCAGTGTGTCTGTGCCTCAGCTGCTGTGGTGTTCACAGCCAAGAGTGTTAGCTGAAACCATCACCAATTTCAGGGTCATAAAGTGGGCTGTGAATTGCAGCACCAAGTTGCCACCATGAGTTCTGCTACTGGAGTCAGCCTCTGGGGTACAATGGGCAGCTCTTAAATTGCCAAAGGGAAAGAGGATGACGCCCTGTTCAGTTCCTCACTTGCTGTACAACATGATTTCAGGTACTTACAAAGAACAAACCCAGAATGGTCTCTAACCTTTCCCACTGTGAATATTATTGCAGTGCAGTGGTGGGCACCAACTGGATACAAGACAACTGTTGCCAAGTGTGCACATATGATCAGAGGTCTCTTCTGGGTCCTGCAGGACAAATTCATGACTCTGCATCTCATCTGAGCTCTGAACTATGTCCATTGCTTTTTGTGTAGCTGAGAAAAGATTTTGAAGTTGTCCTGGCTAATTAGTCTGGTCACAGCAAAGTCTTTTTTTTTTTATTCAGGAGACAATATAGCTCAGGAAAGGAGGAATTTTCAGTTGAGGTGGCAGCAGGCTTTCATTCACCAATCCCACTGTGCACACATGTACAAGTACTTTTCAGCTCCCTGACTTTGGCTGTCTGAAAATTTGAACATGTGAACAGCAAACTACCTGATCTGCTGGGCTTGATTTTTGTGTGCAGACAACCAGACACCAGCCAGCCAACAGGGGAGGGAGTACCGAAGGGGCAGGTACTTGTACTCTGAAAATGGAAAACAGTTTTTAAGCTTATTAGCATAGCAAGTTTTCTGTTGCTTACTCCTCTTAACCCCACCAGCCTTATCTATAAACACCAGGAAGTATTAGCCAATGAAAAGTGAAGACCATGGCAGTACTCTAATAGCAAAGGCAGAACTGGAAAAACACAGCTAATCACCTATTTGTTAAAGTCTTACTGTTTATTTTATTGCAGGTCATTGAACAGAAATCAGTCATGAGATGTTAATCTCTCTAACTGTTTAATCTTAACCACCCCCTCCCCATTGTTCTACTCCTGTGCTCAGCAGTAATATCTCCTCCTCCCCTCTTGTAATGACCTAATTTTAAGGGACAATTTCTCTCTGCTTTGGCTTTTAAGTGGTCAGACTGATGCTGTTTGAGTTGGAATGAAATCTGCTCAGGTCCTGGCACTGGCTGCTCCCTACTGCTCTACTGAATTTTTTTGCAAGAACAGAAGCCTCTGTTTAGAAGCTGATGGGTGCTCTGAGCTCCAGGAATAAGCCCATACTGAATGTGATAGTGCACGCCTGTCCAGGCAGTGAACACAGGCTATGGAGGAGAGGTAGGAACTGCTAAATGGAATGGGATACTGCATTCTAGCAATCCCGCTTCCTGCAGAGTGAACTAACCAGGCCAAAACAGGTGATGCTGCAGAAATTCATGGCTAAAGAGTTCCCGTGTAAGGGAGGGTGATGTTGCTGTTGATCTTAAGTCCCTTCTAGCCTTCTCATTTGACTCCCTTAGCCTTGAATCTCGGCAGACATGACTTGAAATGAAAGTGGGGGGATGCATGGTATGGCCAAGAAGCCCCATCAATATTAGCACAAAGACTCACCAGTTAAGCTGTAATTTTTGAATGTACCAAGCTGTAGTTAGATCTTTCCCGATGGACTGCTCAGAATTGAAAGGACAGGTGTTAACAGCAACTACATTTTATTTTAGACTGATTTTAACAGGAAATCTGTGATAAGTTATGTTAAAAAAAAAAAAAAAACAACCAAAAAAAAGGCTGTGAACCTGGTGAGTTGAAAGCAAGCTTTGAGTCTATGAGGACTTCTAAAAGAGCCTATGAATCCCTGATTAAGTTTAACCATCCCCAGGCTTTCTTTTGTAGTGCTGTCTTTTGGCATCTCCATAAATAGGCTTAGTGACTGAGAATCAACAGGCAGAAGAGGAAAACCAGTTTTGCTTCACACATGTTTATTGGTTTTTCCTTTAGCAGATATTTTGCATTAGAGTACAGGGCTATCTCCAAGGCATGGGTTAATGCAGCCTCTCTACCCTGCCATTAGTGTTAAACACACCTCTCAGCAGTGAACACTTCTACTGCCCCACTGAGCGCTGAAACTTCTTTGGAATTAAGTAGAACGAGTCTTATAGAAACACCCCATGCTGTGTGCCCAGGCTTCCAGCCAGAGAAAGAGAGGGATGTGGAAGGAGAACCATGCGCACCCAACTCTTATCCCAAGGTAGAATTAATGCAAGGATGGGGGTTGTCACAGTCCATCTAGGAAACGGGGAGTGTTCTTGAACAGCACAGCATAGACGTAACAGAGGCAAACCATTAGAGACCTACAAGCGGGGAATGGAAGACAGATTTCAGTGCTATACTGGGACTGCAGGGAGAGGCTTTTTCTTTAGCTGAGTCCTTTAAAGAAATAAGAAAGTAGGATGGTTAAAGCTGAAGAAAATGGGATCATCCTGAGAGGCACCACCCTCATGTCACATGCAGGGCAGCTCATTTCTGCCCCACTCTGGATCATGTGTGGGAGTTGCACAGCACTGTGGACAATGGGAAGTGTGTACTCCCCGTCTCTGAAGTGCTGCATCCTCTCTTTGGCCCTATAAAAGTAGCATGGTGGGTTGAGAAGCAGTAGGGATGCACTGGGAAAATGTAAGCTCCCAACATACTGGCAGGGAAACAGGAGAGTGGTGGTTAAGGGAAGAGGAGGGAATGTCTGAGTCTTGGGTATAAGGTACGAGGGGTGGGAAGTGAGGAATGACTGCTAAGATTTAAAACCCAAACAAGCCCACCCCAAACCACAAGTCGTAAATGCATTACCAAAGCTAAGGTAGAAGACACCAGTTAGTTCACCTACAGCTAAGTGAGGTACATGAATTCTGGGTCTTTGTTATGTCTTTGCTTCCTTTGCATTCCTTGCATTTGAATCTGTTCCAGGCTTCTCCGGAGAGATTCCTTGTTTTGCTTCTGTAGCTCCCTGCAGGATGCAAATGTTAATAAGTGGAAGCACAGCATGCAGGGATGAATCCATCAGGAGAGATGAGGACTGCATGGCAGATCAGCTTGCCTCCTGCTGTGTGACATGTGATGCACATTGAACTCTAGGCTGTGGGGGAGCCCCTCTACTTGGTGAAATCCAGCCCTGCTGCTGCTACAAGTTTTCTTAGTTCTCCTGCTCAGTGGAGCTGCAGCAACCAATACGCTTCAGCAAATCATGGGCAAATAGAAAGGCAGAGCCTAAGTCATGTACGTGCTAGGCTAACCTGACCTTCCTGGGTTCTTTATGGAGTCACGTTTTTGTTCATTTTTTTAAAAAGTCTTCAACTGTTTTTTAACCTGGAAGTGACAGTGAATGTGTTTTGCAGGGATATTACTCAGAAGAGTGCCTTCTATGTGTATGTTGAGTGTTACTGGAGTTGACTTTCTGGCTGGTGAGTGACACCTCCTGCCAAGGTATGGTACAGTTTCTGCGAGAGTCCAATTTAGCATTGACACTGTGTTATAAATTAGTGATACTACAAAACTTCTCATGCTAAAGAGCGCTGAGCAGGGCAGACAAGAAAGGCTTTGTGGGCTTTGGGTGGCTTGAGGTGCCACTCTAGCTGTGACATTCAGTGGTAATGGTGCAAAAACAGTTTTACTGGCTTGTGTGAATTCTTCGGACTTAACTTTGTCAACCTGCTGCTTTCCTCTGGTGAGTCCTGTTGCTTGCTGTCCTTCTTAGCTATCCTTGATGAACAAGGCTTGGTCTTTTGATATGCTCCTGCTCTCTGATACTTCATGCCTTGGGAGGGAAAAAGGGCCTCACATCATCTTGGGCTTACCGGGGGCCACCAGGCTGCTTTACAGACCTACTGCATGGGATCAGTTGCAACACATGGGTGGAGGTAAGGGGTTCCAGCTTCAAATTCCCTAATGCTCTTGGAGTTAGTCTGTTTTGCTGCACTTGGAGAAGAAGCAGGGAAGGGGGGGGGCCTCTTTCACTGGCCAGTAGAATAACTGACCTTTGCAAAAGTCCCAGTAATAGTCCAAGCTTAAGAACAAACAAGTGACTGTGAGACATGAAGGCTGATCCTATCAGAAATGTGTAATCTTACTGTTTACCTCAACTTGAGGAGAATGCAACTTTTGCAATTGTCATCAGCTCAGGAGCCTGAGCTAAACGCTGTTTCTAGGCTACAATGGGAAAATGCCTGTACCTCCCCCGGACAAGAGAATAGGCACAGACCAAGGTTTACACTGTCCTTTCCATGTGCAGCTGTTGGAGCTCAGCAGGCTGTAACTTTGTCGCTCTGCTGGGCCAGGTGCTGCTGCCCCATGTCACCCTGCCCTGGCCTTGTGGGAGTTGCAGTGAAACATGCTCACTTGGCTTCCAGGCGTACTCTGCAGCTTCAGGGGCAGTCAGCATGGCAAACGGATGCAGGGAGAGCTTGAAAGGTTGAATCCAGTGGTCCTGGAAGGACAATTAATAGATTAGTATGTCTGCAGAAACTATGTGCCAAGCCAAATGGGCATACACTTTTGTGGTCAGCTGAAAGTAAGATAACTGCTTCAGAGGTCCTGACGCATAAATGAGCACAGCTTTGCTGGCAGATTTTGTCCTGGTTGCCTTGGCCCACCCAGCTTCTTGAAGTGCCCATCCCTTCTATCCAGACATTTCAGTTATTCACACAGTAGCTGAACTGCTGCATTTTATAGCCCTGTATGTACTGTGCAGCCTTGGGATTGTGGTCTGTCAAAACATCCTGGTGGGCAGCCTGTGGCTGCTCATCTGTTCACATGGCAGCTCCTGAAATGTCTGGACAATCGGGTAGGAAACTCTGAGAAGCAGCAGGCAGTTGGGATAACAACCATTACGTCCACTTCAGGCTAGGGTGTCCCTTCTCATGAATCAGAAATCTTGTCAATCCTAAATCCCACTAGGATGTGACTTAGGCTCCCTAAGTATCTATATATCCTGGTAAAGCTAGTGCTTGGTTTTCAAGGAGATCTAAGCCAAGGCTTCAAAAGTGATGGGGGATAACAGAAATCTCTGCTGTTTTACTTTGATGGGAAGCAGGGCAGGGGAGAAAAAGATAACCAAATCTGAGATCCACAGAAACTGATTTTTGAGATGGGCTGGATTCCAGCCCTTTGAGTCTAGGACTCTTAAGGAGGCCTAAGCTGTGCTCCAAGAGTTACTGTTGATGAAAACAGTAGACTTAACCTCTTAAACTAATTAGGACTTTGCAGAATGAATTATCCTTAGTTTCCAAATTCAGCAAAGCATTTCTGTTCCTTTCTCATAGAGTGGGAATGATCATTATTAAAATTAAGCAGCGTTGTAGCTGAAATAGAAACTGGAGATCCCAATAACAATGGCTTATCTTCCTCTCCAGAAAATCTTGTAACTTTGCTACCTCATGACCGTCAAGGAAGTATCCCTGAGTCCACTAGGGACAGGATCTAGGCAAGTGCACAGTAACATGAGATGAACAGAAAGACTGTTTCCGTTCTTTCTCTGTATCTGCTTGCATAACATCAGAATATAAATAAAAATTAAAAAACCACTACCCTCCCATCCCAAAACACCATGGGAAACAGCGCGAGTAGCTGGAGAACTTCCAAGAAAACATCACTCCTCTGCAGTGTATGGTGTGCACTCAAAATGGAGCTTTCTAAAAATATCCTGGGTTGGAAATTCCTAAAGGATTCCTGCCCATGAGGAGCACGACAGTAAAAATATACAGTGTAATGTTCACAGCAAAAGGAGGGAGAGCTGATCCACCCACTTATCCCAGGAGCAGAGGGGAAGATCCCTCCTTCGAATTAACATGTTGTGAAATGCCCCTACGGGGCATCTAGTGACATTTCTAGTTCTTGACGTGGGAAAATTCAACTGAAAGAGGTTATGGCCAAGGCTGTTCTGATGCATCCGTGAGGTGGAGTGTAGCTCTGGCCCCTTCTGGACACCGGGTGGCAGTCCGTCATTAATATTACGGCTAAGCATGACTGAGGTTAAAAAAAAAATTAAGTGCATCAAAACCACTGTGAATTACATGTGAATCATCTATTACAGTTTGATTACAATTCCACAGGAACTTTTAGTGGTTGCTTGGGAAACATCAATAAAGTCTGTGTTACTGAAAATAAAATCTACATATTCCAGCACAAATGTTCTTTTATTAAATAGCTGGGCCATACAGAATGCTTTCTTGTTGCTTGAGTCATAAATTAAAAATCATAATACCTCCTCTATTTTTTAAAGGGCAGCTACACTTATATGACTAAAGATATGCTGCTACAGAAACTTGCTCTTAGCACAGGCAAGGCTCTTGTGAAGCAGGCCATATCTCCTCGGACCTGCATAGCCTCCTTCCCCACACCACATTAATGGCAATTAGAGCCCACTGGTGGGAATGCTCCTCTGTAAAGCACCATGCTGAAGGCCCAGGAGCTGGGTTACATCTTAGTGTGGTTGTGAGTAGTCAGACTGCCCTTTTCTTGCCTCTCCCTGGTGCTCTGTAAGGTAGAGGGGGAGGTGAATAGTTCAGGTTTTTGCTACGTTCAAAGCGAGAAGGCTGGAGCTAGTTTGCTATTACTAATGGGGCAAAAGCAAAAGGGGCAAATGACTTGAGTTTAAAATGTAACATATTTCTTAAAAGGCACAGGTATTATAGGATCCAAATGCATTATGCTTTTACACAGCGGGAGATTCCTTCCATTTTATTGCTCATAGAACACCAGTCTAGGCAGCAGGCTGGTGGGAGAAGGAGCCAATAGCTTACCATTGCTATGGCCAAAGCTAGGAGTCACTGGTACCACTGAACTGGTACCTCTTCTTTGGTGGACTCCTTCAGACCTACAGTGCGGAAGACGTCAAAAAGTTTGGGGTAGATTCTGCGTAAGTATGTGATGCTAGCAATGAAAGCCTTTTAAGTATGTTTAGGAATGGGATACCACTTTAAGACTGGGGCTAAGTGTAGGTATTAGTGTCAGGGCAGGACAGGATTGAAGAGTTTTAACTGGTGAAATCTCTGCAGGGCCAAGATGAAATCTGATCAGAAAAGCTGGAGTAAGTATCTCCTTTTTGTCTGCTGAAAGCTTTTTTTTTTTTGTATCCATCTGGTTGCTCAGTTACCTTTGTCTGCTGTATCCAGTTTTGCATGGACCAAATACAGATTTTATTCTTCTGGTAGACTGGTGATAATTTTCAGCAGAGGTGCAACAGAGGAACAGCACACTGAGACAAACAAGCCGCTTCTGCCCTTTGTTTGAAGAACAAAACCGTCTCCCTGAAGGTCAGCTACTGAAGACAAAGAGCTTTTACATGTCTGTGCTTTCCTTGCAGTAGCGCTTTGTTTGCTTGGGTTGGTAAAGTCTCATGCCAGTGTGGCAGACCAGAAAGGAACCATGAAGTCTGTGGTCAGCCAGGCAATTAAGCCAGAAAGAGGCACACCAATAAAAAGACTTGATAAACCTCTAAACCCAGGAGCACACCATTCAAATATTCTAGCATGCAATGGGTGACTTTTTAGACTAAAAAGATGGAGCAGGGATTTTAGAAGTAGCCCTTATGCTGCTAGAGGTTTCTGATCCCAGTGGTGGTGTAATGAGGGAAACATCAAGACGTCAAACTCTAGAGGTTAAATATAGTAAGCACCTTTCCACCCCTGCCTAGTCTCAACTTCCCTTGTTTTTTTATGGTTACATTCAGTCTGCCCCAATTCCTTCTGTGAGGTGACGGGTGGCAAAGGAGGTTGGGCTCATGTGCGAATGGTTTCTGTCTGGCATTTCTTTGTACTTCCTACTTTTCCTCTGTGCTTTTGTCCCTGCAGGCCATGGCATGGAGGGGACGCCTCCTTCCAACAGCATGTCTCTTTTCATAGTCACCCCACACGTCTTGTTACATGTGCCCTCATGTCTCTTTCCCTAGTAGCTGCTGCTCTTTCTTAAATATGTTTGAGTAAGAGGTGCCATGTGCTCCTCTGGCTGAAGTTTTGGCTCATGCTTAGCTGCTTACAAGGGTTTCTGAGTTAACAGGCACAGGGCAGTTCATGGTCTCCTCCCATATAGGTCACCACTGCAGCCCTTACTGCCTGAACTCTGCCATTTAGGCCTGACAGAGCACCCATGTGTGAAGTTGCATGAAAACAGTAAACCCTGCAATTTATACCCAATATAAATAGAAAGGTATTTGAACTGGGGATGCAGAAGTTGTCCTGATGTCTAAAGCCACTCGGGTCTTACAAGCTCCCTAAGACCTGATGGATCATTCCACATGGAGGTTTCATTCCCAAAGAGCGAGGATGTGACTCATCTAGAAGGTCTTAAACAGTATCAGATTCCTTTGCTTATGTAAATACACTCTTAGAAATCTCAGCTGAAGGGAAGCAGGAGGCATGGACTTTGCTGCCTGTCTTGAGAGCTGACTAGACCCCAACAACTCTGGTGTACTGGCTGACAGCAGGCCATGTTGTCAGAGCCCTGTGCCCAACGAAACATAGCCTCCTTCCCTCTGGAGGCTTTTAACTGCAAATAATGACCCAGACTGTGCCACAGATTGACTAGGACTGAGATTAAATGATTTGCCCAAAGTCAGACAGTCTAATCTAATAATCTGCAAGTCAGGGTAATGTCACCTCTTATCTCTGCAATAATTGAATTGTAAAACCTGGTGCAAGCTTTCTGTTACTATTGTATGATTTGGCACAAGGATAATACCAGACTCTAGAGCATCTTTTCCCTGCAGGTGCACAGGTAACACAGTTGACCTTGCAGTCTCAGAGTTGCTGGTTTGTTCTGTTTAATCTGTGTGCCCACCTTCCATAGGACTGCAATGCCCTGCAAGTAAAAATTGGCTTAGCAGTGTTTTCTTATTCTCCTCTTTTTCACACTGCAATAAAGGGAGAATTTAAGGCTCTCTGACAGGTGCCATCTCTGATCCTTCACTGGGATCCAGGAAGGATTCCTAAGATGTAGATACTGAATCTCCTTCAACAGTGTCATGTAATGCCTATGCAAGAGTCACAGTGCCCTTCAGAGAGCTGGCTTCTGTAAACATAGCACTGATTGTATAAACCTGCCTAAACATGACCCCAGATTAAGACCTGCAGTGTTGGCACACTCTGCCAAGCAGCATACAATAGTTTACAAAAAAACCCATGGAGGTATGGAAGGAAGTCTCTGTCTTGCAGGGTTAAAGGTCTCAAGCCAAACTTCACATCTTTGGTTCCTATGACGAATGTCTTATCTCAAACCTACAGCACATTTTCTTAGCTGAAAGATTTATCAGCTTACAAGGGAATAAGAATGAGTCAAGGAGACCACGAAGGATCTGCAGAGTCCATACAAAAGAGGAGGGCAGAAAAACTGTAACAAACAGGTGGGCTGTGCAGGGAGAGTTTCACTTGTTCATACAACTGCTTACAGGGTATACTGTCCAGCAAAGCATCCTCTCCATGACACGGCCAAGCCGGGAGCTAGCAAAGGTTAGATATTGTCCCCTGATGATTTCTGGTTTGAAACCTGAGTGGACTGGGGAAGAAGGCTGGGCACAGACAAAGTGGTCTGGCCATCTTTGGCAGCCAGATGACAATCCCAAAGGAAAGCGCTAACCTCAGATAAAATTCACACTGTCAGACCTAGCCTGTGGTCCTGAATGTTTATATTCTGCTGTAACAAGGAGATAAATGAGAGTTTGTTGCAGGATGTTGCCAGCTATCATCCACATATTCCCAGCCACTGCTGGTCTAACAGCAGTGATTGCTTTCCATAGAGTGAAGTCTTTTCCTTTATTAGTATGGGAGAGCTGGAATAAACAGTAGCTATAATAATAGACCCCCACACAATACAATCTGCAAGCAATTAAGAAATGTGCTGCACTCTACAGCTTTGAAAGACACACACCTTAAGACTAGCAGCAGGGATCAAGCATCCCATGGACAACTACAACTGCACATGGAGGTTTTATACCTCGTCATGATGCTGAAAGGCCACCCACAAGGCTCTAATAATAATGGCAGATGTGAGAAGAGAACACTTCACCAATGTTTACTCTGAGTGAGAAAAGAAATAATCCACGTGTGGATTTCATTCCCAGAATGCCAGCCCAGTGCACTACATGCTGGACCAGACCACTACAGGTAAAAGAGATCTTCACTCAGAGTCCTGTTAGAGATGCTGAAAAAACAGCAAATCACTCACATTTGCAGAGCTTTGCCAGTGTGGTGCTGAGGGCCTCATGCTGTAAATCTCAAAGATCTCTTCAATAGGAATGCTGTTCTGTGAAGACAGGTAAAGAGAGAGGTTCAGCTCTCAGAATTAGTACTCTTTGAAGTGAATGTATGAAATCCAGCTCATATCCCCTTCCTTTGCTCTCTGAAACAGCTTTCACGTGAAATCCTAGTATTGTTTCATTCTGCTAGTACAAATCTATTGAGATCTGGTCCTGAAACTTGCTCACCATCTTGCGCTTGGGTGAGACAAGTTAACTAACCTATACACACACATAGGGCCACCTACTGAAACTGCCTATTTTGTTTTCTAAGGCTGAGCAAAACTTAATGGCTACCTGATAAAAATGAGGCAGATTTGTAATATTTGCACCGTCTGTATACTGTGCTTTCAATGAACAAAGACATCCAGGGTACAGGGAGTGTTTCTAGACAGCTGCCATAGAGCAAAAGATATTGCTATCTTTCTTCCCTTTTACCAATAATATTCCAGCA
Organism: Sula dactylatra; assembly: GCA_013389905.1. Lineage (NCBI taxonomy): Eukaryota > Metazoa > Chordata > Aves > Suliformes > Sulidae > Sula > Sula dactylatra. The sequence goes on from WEKW01004057.1 coordinate 42,122, forward strand.
TATGAAGACAATATCTTCTCTCTTCCCAATTCGGTTGGGATGCATGTATCAGTTGCGAGCTGCAAAATTCCTGTATGGTGTTTTGAACAAGAAGATTATTAGCCTGGTGTTATAAATGCAGAAAGTAGTCCTGGGCTCTATTCACAGCTGTTTTTACTCCATTTTCACACTGGTGTAACCTACTGCAACAGCAGGGCCTTAGCTTTGCAATACTCACATTTTCTCTCTTGTCAGTGCAGTCTGAGCATCCAAGTCTCTTAGCCACAGCAAAGCAACACTGAAGGCTAAGTTGTAATGGACCTGGAAAGACAGAAGAACCTTATATGTTTTGTTTTACTGTAATTGCTTGACTGAGGGATGACAGAAAGACCAGAGAAATGCAGGGAAACATGAGCTGGAGCCCAGTATTTCTCAATTACACTGGGTAGCTCACCAGTTGTAAGACACTTGCTGAAGTTTGAGGGGTTTTAAACACAGCCAGGAAGACTTTCTCAGCTTAGCTGGAAGATGTTTTGTTGCCCACAGACAGCTTTAGTTTGTGAAGAATTCCCTTTGGTTAGTTGACTTGAACTTTATCAAATGCCCTCTGTGGATAAGCTTTGTCTTGCAAAAAATCAGCAAAAACTTGAATTATCTTGGATACATTACACCTGCATGCTATTCACAGCCAATGTCTTTAGATACTCATTTCAGTAACGGGCTTTTATTGATCATTGTAGGAGCAGGTTATTCAGCTGTACCAAAGAGCCATCCTTCAGAGTTCTTAGTGGCCCTGCAGTTACAGAGGATAGGAAGTAAGAAGTCTGGTGATTACCATGTCATCTAGAAAGGTGGGCAGCCTTTGTCCTCTTGGATCAAATTCATTTTCTCGTAGTCTGATGCCAACATAATCTCCCCTTAAAGCAAGAAAATAACTCCAAATTACAACTGTTTCTAAGCAATCCAGTGCATAAGAAATATAATAGATGACTCTAAAGCTAGTGCAAGACTGGGGCTAAATTTGCTATAATTCAGGGCTAGGAATCTGCTGCAGAATTTCTCACAGTCACAAATATGAATCAAGTATTTAAAGTCCGGGGACTCACAGAAGAATTTCACAGTACAGCCAAGAGACTGAAAGAGATGCTTCACGGGTGCTTGTTCTTCTTACTCAGGGGAGGCCTGATTCTGCAGTCTTTCCTCAGACTAAGTACTACTGGTCCATGCAAGCAGTCCTGGGGAAGATGACCACAGGACTTGTATGGAATAGAGGGGACACTGCTTACATCCCGTAGGAGTTGTCTGCTGGGCAATCCTGCATCCAAGAGCATGAGATGCTGCTGCATGAACAAGGAGACTGGTACTAGCTGCATGGCAAGGGAGGAACTCTGCACATCCCTGGTCACTCCCACTGACACAGAGCAATTTTTGGGCTGTGACATCTCTACCATCACATATGCAGTCAGGTCTCAGACTGCAGACTGCATGTAAGAAAATGAAGAGCATCTCAAAGGAAGTCTCTTCATATTTTCTGTTAAGAGAAGACTAAGGTTTTACAGTTGTCGTCTAGCTAGGTTGTACAACCCTTTACAATGAAAACAAGTCCATCTCAAATGCAATGAAGGCAGCTGTGGGCAGTTAGTACTTACAGGATTTTTTTCAATCTCTTTCTTCAGGCATTTTCTTTCCATACTCTAGCTGTCACTGTAACATAAGCTCACTGTGATCTAGGAGAGAGAAAAGTGCATCTTACCAAGTATCTCTGTCAGTGAACAAATCTGAAACACAGATAAAGAGTATGGAACACTTGGAGACCCCCTACAAAAATCTGGCCAAAACCGTTTCCCAGGTAGGATTGCGATAGAAGCTGAGAAAAATCTAGTCAAGAAAGAGGAGACAACACGCACAGTACTGTAAGTGAAAGTAAGGAGTTTGGTAATGGGAAATGGGCAGAATGAGCCCATTTAAGATGAGTATCAGTCTTGAGTGTCAGCTTGCAGGTTGCTTGCATCCGCATCACAGTGATGTATATTCTCTCATCTAATGCAATCTATTGACCTGCTCCTGCTTCTGAGTTTCTTAGCACATGGCTTGCTCTCCCCATTCTGTGTGTGTATTGATCAGATCTATGTGGTACAAAGAGGGGATGGACTGGGAAGAGGACAGGCTGGAAGAGATGAGGTAACAGCTGGCCTGACAGGATACAGCAGAGATCAGCCAGCACCTGGCCCACCAATTTATTGTAAAATCAAAGCATCCTTCACTCCTCTGCTCCATAACACACAAAGTAATGACATGCCTAGTAAGCTCTCTGTGTTACTGGATATTGTCCCCCTACTCTCTCTCTCATACATGTACACAAGAAATCATGCACTACCTGTGTTAACTCTTGGAACAGACCTCAGGATCTGCATTTGGAGCCTCTCTGACTCAGGTATCTATGAGGAGGAATTCCTTCTTCATGTTGCTGTTCCTTTCTTGCCTCTGCCACTCAGTGTGTGTGCCAGGGAAATTAGGCTATGGCTTCAGGCAGGACTACAGCTTTCTCCTGTTGCTTAGAAACAATGCTGCTGAGCTGAGAGAAGTTAAAAGAAAAAAACCAAAACAATACAGAGGAGAGGTTAAACCTGCACCTTCAGGTTGGGTTATCAGTTTCAAGCTAACTGATCCTTTTACACTTCTAGGCATTGAGTTTCACTGCTGAGTGGCGAGTTAGAAACATAGAAGACTTGCTAACAAGGGAGGCAGAGACTATTCACTGGGATGGATCTAATTGCTTGTAAAAGAAGCTATCAGCTCCCATTGTTCCAGTATTCCACCATAGAGAACGGTGAAAAACTAGACCTGATACCTCCTAAAGCCCATCTGGGGTTCTGTTTGCAGTGTTTGTGGCACATAGCAAGGATCCTGCTACTTGCTCTTTCATCAATGTTATGGTTTTGCTTACACTATTAGGAGAAATTCTAACAGACAAGAAATCCCAGCATGATTTACTAAATCCTGCTGTTGTCCTTCCAATGGATGCAGGCCACATCTTGCACAGGATTGCTGATGGCAGCCAATGCATCATGATGACTAACAAATCAGCGAGAGGCTACTGGATTTTGTAGATTAGGAAGGTTTGCAGGCTGTAGTTCTGAATGGAATGAACCATCCCCCTCACTGGGAATGTACTTCTCATGTTATTAACTGATTACCTAGTAAACAATAGGAATGGGTTTATGAGACATGATCAGAATGTTGCCTCTCTTTGTGATGGCCTAAGAAAACATAAAAGAAAATGTATTATCATGAGACATGGATGTTTTCCAGGAAAAAGCCTACTTGGCATTCAGAGAATTCGTGCTGTGCTTTCTCTTCCTTATTTCATTTCACCGCTGTCTTTCCAAAGCCCAAGCTTTAGGCATGTGCCTATGCAGGTGCAAGAGGTAACGATGGCAGACATGGTTCTGCCACCTACCGTGTCTTTGCCATAGCAGTGGAAAGCCAAGCGGGCAGTCACTGAGGGATGGCCCCTCCTAGCAGTATTAGATGCTTATGGCCTGGCAGGCATCATGGCAACCCCATGTTTCCAGTAGAGCTGCTGCTTGTTTACTCTGCTTTGAGAAACGCAGAACTACTGCCTGCCTTTCCTCTCATTACACCTACCCAGGGCTTATCTGCTGATATGGCCAGGCAAGTGTGAAAAGTGACCTTCACAAAGTGAACGTAGCCATGCCAGGACTGGCCCAAAGTCCTGCTAACCCAACCCCTCTTCTATTATGTGGCAAGGGCGATACCCTGATGAAGAAAGTGGCTTTCCTGAAACGAGGCTGGTCCCTATCCCGAGGTGAACTGACCACTGCTATTCTCCCAAAAGCAAGAAATGCCTCTGTATCATTGCACGGTAGGGACGTGGGTGGCACTGTGTGTGTGCTCGTCCTGGAGAAAAAACCATAGCAGCCCCTAGAGGATGCCTGGGGAAGAGATAGAAGAGCTCTGTCAGTAGGCATCAAACTTTCCCAGTGTATTTCCCCCTTCTCCACTGATTTCCAGCTCAGGACCTTCTTGACCAAAAGGCGCTGTCTTGGCAGTTAATAGCTCTTGCTTATTTTTTATTTCCACAAACTTGTCCAATCAATTTTTGAAACCTAAGTAATTGACATCTGCAATATCACCTGGCAAAGACTTCCACTGTTTAAATAGGTCTGTGTGGGAAAGGGTCTCTGGTTTTAAGCTGTCCACTGTTAATTCAACTTGCTAACCAGTGTGCTAATAAACTCAGTAAAGTAATTTAGTAAGCTTAGTAAGAGCAAGTTTAGGTCCCCCGAACTGTGGCATTTGTCATGCACAGAGCACAGAATGCAGAATATTAGAGGAGGATACTTAAGTCTTATAGCACATACCACATTTAATGCCAGCCACAAGTTCTCCAGAGCAAGAAATAAAGTGACAGGCAGGCCTGCATGCCTTCAGCATTGTTATCCACTGCAGGGCTGATTTTCAGGGCTGGTATGGAGACTCTTTTGGCAATCTGCTACTTAATTAAGTTGGAAGGAATAAATTTATTTAATAATCTGTATGATTTAATGCTTATCAGCCAACATATTAACAAGTACCACATAAAATAGTAATAGGAGTGGGGTTTAGGACTCTTGCAAAGGGCTACCGTTCACATGCCTGTGGCAGCAGGTAGTAAGCGTTTTTGCCAGCCTTGTTTATATCACAAATTCCCTCTGCACCGCCAATGTAAAAAGCTTACATGTCATTTCCTTAACACATTTAACATCATTACATCTGCACATGCAATATCAACTTCCTGAGGACACATTCAAAGATGTCTGGAAAACAATGCATTAACTTGGGCTGAGATGTAAATTACTTAAGAGAAAAAAAATTCATTTTAATAGCCTATAAAATATCATCTTTTCGCAGGTAAAATCTTGCAAGCCAGGTGCCGAGTTCTGCTAAACCCTAACGTTTGGGTGAGATTTGTCCTTCAGAAGACCCACGAGCTTGTCTGAGGCGTTTCAGGGGCGTTTTAGCTCTGCGTGCCCGGGGCAGGGCGGCGGCAGCAGCGCCCAGGGCCCGCGCGGGCGCCTCACGAACACGGCCTCGAAGCTGGGCGCTTCCAGCCGGGAGGGCGGCG
>WEKW01004057.1:47565-70959 GCA_013389905.1 Sula dactylatra
CGGGGCGGGGGCGAGGCCGCAGGCCCGCCGCTCGGGGCGAGCGCCCCTAGGCCTTGGCCGGCAGGGCTTGCTGGGGGGCGGGCTGCGGTGCTGACCCTGCTGAGTGTCGTTCTCTCCAGCTATGGCATCTCGGGAGGCTTCCGAAACGTCCTTCTTCAGCCTGAGCGGTGTGAGAGAGCGGATGCGGGAGAAGAAATACGGTGCCTTGAAGACTGCGAAGTTGAATGCCTCAATTGCATCAAAAATCAAAACGAAAATCATTAGTGAGTGTATTTTGCCTTGCAGCGTGTGCAGAGGCTGGCAGCTACCTCTGCTCTTAACTGTGCCTTTGGCTGTGGTGCTGGGTGGCAGTCTCTTACTCAGAGCTTATATTTAACAGCTGCTTCTCTGCCTGTGGGTTTGTAGTGAATTCAGCACACTGCAAATGAGTGTTAAGTGCCACTTGAGGTGCCCAAAGGTGTCTGAGGTATCTGTGAATGGCAGGTTTAATGCAGAACCTTTGGAGCAGCAGCTGGGGGCATCACAGGCCATCTCAGATGTCATTAGGCAACTATGTCTGGGTAACCGAATTGTCAAGGTCCAAGCAGCAAAAACAAGAGGTGTGCAAGGTATTTTAGTGTATTCGCAACCCTGTCTAGAAGGTAGCTCAACTGTGATTTGTTTTTGTGGGGGAAATAATGCCGCGATGGTGCATGAGATAATTTGGACTGCCTTGAAAAAGTTAGGTATTTCTGTTACTTTTAGTTACTTGTTTTGGAATTGGGAAACATGGATCTAAATCTGCTCTGGGGCTATTACAGAGGAAAACAAGTTTTTCTCCCTCTTTTTGGAGGGAGGTGAGGACTCAGAGCTATAGCTGACTTGTTCAAAGTCAGAAATATCTTTCTAAACTCAGCACCTGAACCGCACCATCATTCATTAAGAATTGAAGCAGTGCTTGCTGACTGAGCACGATCCACTGAGGATGGACAGAGTGTCTGTCTGAAGTGTTGCAGGTTATTATGGAAAGTTTTGCCTGCTGTTCTCTGGACGCTTCTATTGCTGGAAGGAATTATACTGCTGACTTTGTGTGGGGGCTATTGCGTTGTAGAGATCTGAGCCTGAGGGAGGCTGTTCTGGGAAGAGGAAGAAGTATGATGAGGGAAGAGGTATAGGTGAGACGTTGGATTCTGATTCTGTGCGATACTTCTCCATCACTTACAGACAACTCCTCCACTATTAAAGTCTCGCTAAAGCACAACAATAAAGCACTGGCCCTGGCCCTCAATGCGGAGAAAGCCAATGTACAGCGGCTCACACAGGAGAAGACCGTCTTACAGAAGGAGGTGGAGCAGTGCCACTTCCAGAATGCGGTGCTGCGGCACAAGCTCTCCTTCCTGGTATGGCACTAAGTGTGGCTGGTATGGAGAGGGGCGGTGGGCAAGATATACAGCTCTAGCATCTCAACCTTGGGAGGAGTGAGCAACCACTGATTGTCTGTACTCTTTGCATATGAAAAATGTCACCATTCATTTGCTTACTCTTTCTTCCAAGCTGTATTCTCCCCAGAACATGGCTTGCTCTGGCTACCAGCATCCTCGTTGGAACAGATGTTTTGATTTAATGTCTTTATGGTTTCTCTCTATTACCTCAACATAGAATAACACCTTCAAAGAAGTTGAAAACCTTGTGGCTACTGTTAAGATGGCTCGGCTGTCTGAGGTAAACCATGGGAAATGTGAGCACGCTGCTCTGGGAAGGGAGATGTGTTTGTCTGTGTCTTTTGCTTTGTGTTGCCTGCTCATTTCAGTGTTCGCTGCTTCAATTGTTTTTCTTTGCTTGCTTGAATTTTGCTGGCTGTGTCCTCGTTTTTAGCTTCGTGTTAACGATTTCCAGGGTAACTCCTTCTGTAGGAAAGGCCACAGTTTTAAACTGCCTTCCTTTGGGTCATTGGCTGTATTTCTTTTTTTAAGTGTTGCCATGGCAACTTGGGATAGGGAATAGGATGCTTTCCATATGTCCTGTCTCATGGGTGGGTGGGAAGATATTCCTGCTTCCTAGTATTGGATTATCTGAACTAGTTTAACTTCATCCTTAAGGCTGTGGAGGCAGAATCTGACTCTGCTGGAGTTTATGCCTTAATTTGTACAATTTTAAGTGGGAGAGGGTCACCAGCAGTATTTGACATACTTTCTAGGTTGAAACTGAGCTTCTGCTGTTTCTATGCAGGAGGGTGCACAGGGAATTGCAAGAGCTTTAAACCACCCTTCTCTTTCTCTGCTTTCCAGTTCTATAGAAGTTCTGCATCCTTGTCCAATGGCCGGAAGAGCAGCATGACTGAAGATAGCTGGGACAATATTGCAGATGGTCAGCTTGTGAGGTGGGCCTTAAAATGTCGGATATCACCAAGCTTGTCCTGAATTTCTATACGCTAAACTTCCTTTTCTGTTTTATGTGTGTGCCCCATTGTCTATTTTACATGAGATGTCTTCTCTAAACCACTGTTGCTTGATGTTTTCCTTTACTCTGTGTCTTTCTGCTACCACTCCTTGTCTTATTTGTCCCAATGCCGAGTCTGTGCATAAACTGGTCCTTCTCCTGCCTTTGTTTGAACGTGCGTTGCTTTTAGGTAGTTTTTCCTTTGTAGCTGGTGAGCACTGCAAGACTTCGAGTGAGTGAGTGCTGTAGCTTGCTGCTTTGATGTTTGTTACATATAAATGCTTAATAGTCATCTGCTTGTACAATGTAAGCGTATTTTGGAAAGAAGGTCAGAGCAGGACCTCTTAAAATATATTTGAAGTTCTGTTTCTCCTCCATCTAGTCTCCCCTTTGAACACAGGGGAGCCATTGGAGCTGCCTACACACATACCTCCAAGCAGCCGTGTTGGTGTTCCACAGCAGGTGAGCCTGTGGTCGCAACCTGTGTACTGAAAGGCCTTACTTCCTTGTTGCCTCAGTGTATTTTTCTCCTGCTTTTGTGTCTGCAGCAGTGTGCTTTCCTTATGAGTTGTGCTTGCACGAAAATGGGAAATCTGTCCTGGCTGGGCAGTGTGTGTTCTTCAGCACTTGAAGCCTTTTGAAATGTGTTTCAGCAATGCTTGAGGGAGGTGAAAGCTGTAGCTATTCCGCTGGATTCTGCAGCCTGCCACAGGTATGGAACGTGCTCCATTGCTGTTATTCCTTCTCACCAGGGCTGCAAGGATGCCAATGAGGGTGCCCATTTCCAAGCTGTGTGATGCAGGACAGCAAGGTGGCAGCTCTACAGCAGTACAGACATTCTCGCTACATCTTCACAGACCTGCTTCTAATGAGCCCCTGGAAACTGTGCCTGTTGCCTCTAAAGACATTTTGCCACCACATCCTGCTGAGAAGCCTCAGTCCCACCAGGAAGTGAATGGGAAGAAGCCAACTGAAGCAATGGAAGCACAAGAGGCTTTTCTTGACTCTCGCATCTTTGGAGGTAAATTTGCATCTTCTGCTGTTCTTTTGGTATGTCTTTACATGTCTGTGTTCAGAAATGAATGAGTGCAGTGACATAGCTCCAGCTAGCTCCTAACCATCACTCCAGCAGCTCTGTTCTGAGGGGAGCCAGCTGAGCAATTCTGTTATACAGTAAGTTTGGGGAGTCCCTGTAGAGACAAAATCATGCTTTGTCTATGCTCTGGATTTGTAGCAGTGTGTGGGGTATGGATTTTAGTGGTGTGGGGAAAGCTGGCAATTGCCTGCTGCATTTCTCAGTCTTAGGAATTATTTTTTGTCTTTCCAACAGAGGCCTTGTGCGCCACTCAACAAAATCCCAACAATTTGCCAGCGCTTGCCTGGGAAAGTCATCCTCTTTTATATAAGGACGGTGAGATGGCAAAACGTTTCTTTGACCGTCTCTCACAAGGGCACGTTACTCAGAGGAGAAAGCATTCCACCTTGTTTGCAACAAGCACTCCATCTTCTGGCGTGGATATCTTCCCACGTGTCAGTTCTGCTCAGGCAGCTCGGTGCAGTATCACAAAGGACAGCAGCAGCTCCAGCAAGAGCAACACACAGCCGCAGCTGGAATCTCCCAGCTCTCTGGTTTCACCTACTCAAACCGCTGTTATTCCCGATAGAAAATCGGTGGGTAAAGAGAATTTCTGTGATCAGCCACAGGCTAAAAAAGCTGGGTGTGGTGTTGAAATGGACCCCAGCTATAGCCAAGTCCCTGAGTTTGTTCCTGTAAAGGTTAAAAGCAAAGGTAATTGTGAAACTGGTGAGAAAACAACTGTTAAAAAAGCAAGCACAGGAAAAAAGAAAACAAATGCCATTAAAAACAATGCAGAAATTAGTCCTGATCTACCTCAAGGTGAAGGGAGTGCTCAAAATGCAAAGAAGCTTCTTCAGCCAAAAGTTGCAACATGTTCTAGTGAGTCTGAAGCTTCTGAGATGAGTCAGAAAGCTTGTGTGGGGGCTTTCGACAGGAAGAACAGAGGCTGTGGTGTGGAGCAACGTTCCTGCTCTCCTGATGAAGTCCTAGATCTCAGAAGAACATATGTGGTGAATTCAGCACAGCTGCAGAGTCTTGGAAGCGGTGACTTACTGCAACAGGTTAAGAAGGGAGCTATCTTTGAGATCCAAAGTATTGAGAGCACGTCAAAAAGCCCAGTTCATACTTTCTCAAGTCATGAAGTTCCCTCAGCTGGTTCCAGTCTACAAAATTCACTTTACTTGAAGAAAGAGACCTCAAGTCCTTGTGCTTTGCAAGAGGACTCAAGTGTGAGCACAAAGACCATCAGACGGAAAACCAACAGAAAAATCAGAGTACTTAGGCAAAGCAATGACTCTGAGGAGAATTTGCCAAAGAGTGTGAAAATACCAGAGGTCAAAGCTGAAGAACAGCCTAAAAGAAGCCAGACAAGCAGGAAGAAGACTGTCAGAAAAAGCAGTTGTAGTAGTGATCAGAGAAATGAAGTTGATGTTTTTGGGCTGTGTATAGATGTTCAAGGAGTAGCTAAAGAAAGCACAAAAAATTCATTAGGTAATCTTAAATGTAGCAGGGAAACTTGCATCGTCCATCCTTTGGATCTTGCAGGAAACTTGGATTGTGTTCAGACAGATTTTGAAGGGGATGAAACTGTACCTCCCAGGTCTGTCCCTGGGAGAAAAGCTAGCAAAATCCCTAGAGTTCAGAGGATGGTAGCTGCTCAGAGCAATAAAAACCAGACGGAGACCCGTCAAGAAAAGGGGCAAGCTAAAGTTGACAACAGCATGAATGCTTTGAAAAAAGAGGCCTACCCCAAACCAAAGCCTCAGAGGAAGAGGAACACCACTAGACCTCCAGAGACTAATTCCCTGGCCAGACAAAGCGATGGTGCCAAGGTGCTCATTGGAAGTTCAGCAGAACTTGCATCCAAGCAAACTGTCCTGACAGGGAAGTTTTCCTGCATTACAGATCTGCTGTCTGAGCCAGATGCCTTTCCGGAGGAGCAGGTAGCTGAGATATCGCTTACAAATAATCTTATGGACCTTTCACACAGTCTTGAATCCTCCTCTGTGACCTGTTCTGCAGCTTTGCCTGTCAGCTCCAGGCTTACAGATGTACCAGTTTCCAAGAGCTTAAGTACTGAGGGCAACAAAATGCCAGAGAAATCCTCAGTTTGGCTGGAAAGCTCCCTGATGCTTAAAGAAAAGACTGCAGAGGAAATACCTGGGGAAAGAAACCAGGCTGAGTCAAGTTCTCGGAGCTCATCTTTGCAGGAACCTGGTAGGTGGTAGGCTGGGGGAGGGGACCTGTGTTTGGAGATAAGTGCCAAAAATCCATGCAGCAAGTGCTTATACCTTTCTTCTTCTCCTCGCCTCTCTTTTTTCAGAGTTAAAGATCAGTGTCCAATACAGCATTATGCTTCCACTGGTGCTGGCCAGTCATTTCTGTGGTTGTATTTCCTTCTAGTTTATCAGCATTCCTATAAGAATTTCTGTTCACTTTTTCATGTGTGGATATTGGGAAAAGACTAGAAGCATGTGCTGCAAGTCCCATTTTACTACTCTTGTTATCTAGAGAGCATACTTGTCAATTTAGAAAATCAGTTACTCAAGCAGTTGAAAAGTATAATTTGATGCTGACCCTGCCTAGTACGGTCAGCGTTATTGGGGCATAGAATATGATGAAGATTGGACCAGAGTGGTTAATGCTGCAAGAATTCAGACTTCATACCTCCAGGTGGTGTCTTCAATGGAAATTCATCAGGAGCTACCTAAATTCTTTTGGTTGTGTGTGTTTTAAAGGATTTGGAGGGTGTATCCCTTGGCTGGTAATACAAGAGTTAAGCTGAGCCTTTGTGGGAGCTTGCTGTTATTGGATACTCTGTAAGGAGAGTTCTTTTGTGGGGGGTTCTTCCTTCCTGTAGCTGTTGTTAAAAGGCCTGTTATAGCTAGAGTGGGCTGTACTTTGTAGAGAGGGAGGAAGTTTGTCCTCTTGGCACCACCCCCCCNACACTGGCAGGGTCCTGTGTCTTGCTGGAAGTCTTGTACGTTGTTTGGGTGCCATAAGCTTGTTTTTGCCTCCAGGCTGTAAGCTCCTGGGCATCTGAACCATCAACTATCATTTTGTATCATTTTTCTACTACACCAGTGCCCAGTGATACGAGCAGTATTAGTGACCTGTATTTTTTCAGTGAGGAACCTAATTTGATTCATGACCTGACTTTTGGGGAGCAGGTCTGGGATTTTTGGACAAAAATGGTCTCCTGAGTTTAGAGGGAATGTGATTGGATTCAGGATTGTGCAGTGTTCAGAGAAACGTGGTAATGCAGTCTTTCTCTATTTGGCAGCTGTATTTCTTAGGATAACTCAAAATGATTTGGAAATGCTTTGATCAACTCATGTGTGAATGCCTCCCTTTGCAGAGATCAAGCCGCTACAGGACTTGACCAATGCCAGGACTATGTTTTCTTCCAGCTTGGAAGAAGTGTCAGGGCGCTCATCTAGGCGGAGACAGAACCCAACCTGCTATACAGAGCCAAAACTCAACAGGTTGGACTTTAAACTATTTCTTTCCATGACTGTTCCCATGCTGCAACCCCTGCTCTGCCCTCATGTGCTCACACTCCAGGGCTGGACCCTCTGTCACTTTGTCTGTCTTCAAGTTCCTCTTACCCTTTGTGTTTCTGTGATCCTCCTCTTCTACCACACTGTTGTTAAGCCAAAGTTCTGCATCAGCGCAGATGCGTGTGCAGGCTTCTGCTAACAAGCTACCAAAGATGTTATTTCCCTCACTGAAATGAGCACATCTCATAGACTACATCTCTGGTACTCCAGTGCTAATGAGGGATTAGTGTGAGGATAAAATACAGGCTAAACAAAGACAGCTAAGCAAAAGCCCTGATTTCACTGGCTGCCATCATGTGATGTATCAAGTTTTATACAACAACTGAGTAATACTTCCATTTTAATTGGGTTAATTTAATTTCTTTAACTGAAGTGAAAGAAATGCTAGGTTTCGAGGAGGGTTCTCCCCTGTGAGCAGCCTGTACCTATATTTGCTTTTTTCTGGCTGATACAAGTATCTAAACAAGTAGCTTCATCTTTTCCCTAAGAAACTGTAGATTCAGTACATCCAATGGCTACTGTACAGAACCATTTAACTCCTAAAATGATGACTTTGCTGTTATGCTACTAGGTAATAGTATGGTTTTTCCCTGAAAAGTGTCACAGTTCAAACTTTGTGAGGAGTTGGTTATACTGGGTCAGAAGGTACTCTCTACTGGTACAGCTGTTGCTGTACTGTACAAGGAACAAAGTGTACCACTCAGTCACCTTATAGTGGAAGCATTGCAGGAAAATCAGAAATTTTAGAGACTGATGTCATACTTGTATTCAAGATGGTTCAATCTAACCCTTTCGGTTCTGCAGCAAACTGAGGCGGGGTGACCCATTTACAGACATGGAGTTCCTCCGCTCCCCTGTCTGCAGAACCAAAAAGACGGCAACTGCCAAAGCCAAGAGAACGACCAAGAACATCAAAGAGGAAGAAGAATGGCTTCCTGAAGGATGTCCCAGTGCCAAGGCAGGCAAGCTAATAACAATGGAAAGAGACATGGATCCAGAAGTAAAATAGTGAACAGGCAACCCCCAAGCTCCTAGGGGCGTGTGCATCTTTGCTAGAATATCTCTGTTTTGCATAGGTTTTTTATTTTCATTTTAAAGTATAAATAAACTTTTCCATGTGGACAATATAAAAACTTTGTAACATTTATTCCTCCCTGCCTCCACCTTTAAAATGTTGGGGTGCTTGTCTGCAGAGTCTTTGTGCAGAAGTGCTTGTGGCACCACAGACAGCTGGCTGGCTCTGCCAGTTCTCTCCTGGCCCTACACAAGTCTTGGGGAGAGCACACCTTGGAGGGCTGATCTTGCAGCATTGCAGATCCCCCAAGGGCTGCTGAAAAGGGTATGAAAGGATTGCAGCTGCCCAGGCTTTGACAGCAAGCAGAAGAGGCCTGCTGATGTACTGCCTAGCGTCGCCTCCTGTAAAAGGTGGTTTCTGTACAGGTAGAGCAGTCCACTGCAAACTCATAGTTAGGGTTGACTGCTGAAGCCTTGGATGGCCCTAGAAGTCAGAGGGCTCTGCTCTTCTGGAAGGGAGCCATGTCAGATAACCGCTATTCCTCTCTCACTGTATTTCCTGCCAGTGGGGATTTGTATAACTATGGAGTTGAAAACTGAGCCTTCCACCAGTCCTGAGCATGCTACCCCTAGGATACAGATGCACATATCTAACTACATCAGTGTCAGCACTAAATGTAAGCTAGGCTATGCTTTGATTGAAGACACCTTTTGCTGGGGTCTGCTGATGGTTGTTGGTGCAAAGGGCTGTTAGTGATGGTGGGAGTTGCAAGGGCACTGCTCAACAGCTCTGTGAAGCAGCTGGTACACTGTGAAGCAGACAACTGCATTTCAGGAAATCCTGTGCCCTTTTTCATTGCAGACTGAGTGCCTGCTGGCCTCTAGTGCTTGCTTTCTTAGGGTCTACTGGCATCTAACTTTGAAGGTTATTGATATCAAATGTTTGAGGGAGTGGTGGGGAAAAGAAGCGATTGTATTAGTAGTAAAGGGGAAAGGAATGTGCCTCCTTGGAAGCAGGAAAAATTTGTCCTCTTTCTCTATGGCAGAGCAGGAAGAGGGATGCTCTGTTCTTATGACCACACTTACTGCTGCTTCTCCCAACAGAGACAAGTGTTCCTTTCTCTCCTCAGCACTTCAGCAACATCTGTCAGTTCATGAGGATAGGTTGGGCCTTGCTGTACTCTGCAGAGTCCTCTAGAAGATGGAAGCTTTGTTAGTACTGAGGGAAAAACAGTGTCATCTGCAGTCACGTAAATGCTACTACATTGCTTACACTAAAGTTATACTGTTAAGTCATTAAAAGCAAACAAACAAAAAGTATAAGATTTAAAAATGCCCCTTTATTTATTTGTTTAGCTTCCTGAAAGGTACTAAGTTTTCTCTAATACTGTATAACTCTGGAAGCCAGGGAGGTGCTAGTAAGTAAGTAGCAGGGAATTGCTTAGAGGTGCTGCTGTAGTATGACCTGCCTGAATGTGGCACAGTAACTTGCACTACTGATGTCTGAAGCTAGGCAGGAAGATAGATGTCCAGATGTTCCTGATGATTGTTTCCATTGTTTCAATGGGTCAGCAATGGGACTTTTTCCAGCTGCACTTCTTACATGCTTGTGTTAGTAACAGAATAGCAGACTAGTGTGGAAAGCACAGTGACAGCTGCTAGCAGTTGTACAGCTGTGCTTCAAACACGTGCTCATACCAAAACAAATGTTAACACTAGCTGATCTAGTTTAACATTGCATTTCCATCCTTACCAACACTTACAGCTCATTATACATGAGACAAACTCTCACCTAACCAGTTTCTGATCTTTGTTGAGTGGTGATACATCAGTTTGAGTTTATATTAGTCCCAGAGTAAAATTTCAATGGAAGTGGTACATTTAAATTCTCATGCACTACCTGGTGCTTACCACCACACTACAGATCCCATCTTGCCTTAGGCCAGAACAAATTAAAACTCTAAGAAGGGAGAGACTATTTTGTGTTTATTTGCATTCCAACAGTCTGTCCCAGCATGTACTGGACTGCACTGTACTGGAGTCTTTCTCTGAGGCAGAATTTCCCCATATCTGCAAATCACACAAAGGAAGAAGAGACACAGAGCATGTTTAGGTGGCTTTTATTTTAGTTTGAACTAAAATGTTCTTTAAAAAACAAACACACACAAAACCATGGATGGAATAGTTTTTCACAGTTGTAATCTGACTTGCTGTATCACAACAGGGAGGGTAAGTAATAGCCCAGACAACTGGAGAAAAGTTTTGCACCATTATGAATTGTGGGGTGGCAGAAGAGGTAACAGTTCCGATGTTTCACATCCAGTCAGAAGGAATATAACTAAATACATGGCCTGCATTCAGACACTGCAGCATGGCTTGGTTAGGCTCTCGGCCTATAGGGCTTGTTTCCAGCATTTACTAAGTGCTGCTTCTCAAGTGCTACGGTCCTGATGGTAGCAATGGGACCAAATCCCTTAGTATCAGGATACTGTGCTCTGGTTGGCACTAAAAGATAAAATGAGTAGGAGGGGCTGCAGTAGAGCTGGCATAGCCCTGTGAGCTCACTTATACTCCGTGGACCGTACTGCAGAGATAAGGACGGTTCTGATTTCTAAGGTCTGTTGGACAGTAAGTCACTGGTTTGACCATAGCTGTGACACAGACTGGCTTTCAGTCTGAGAGGAAGAGAGAAAAGAAACACAGATCATAAAGTAATGGAGAGAAACCTCAGGTCTGCTGTGAATGACATTAGGAATCTAGACCCATGTTGAGCGTGAATACTATCACGTTCAGCTGCTTATCAAAAGTAAGGCCTAGCCCAGCAGCTCAAGGGGTTTAAGAAAACATGGTCTTTTAAACATTTAAAAAAGCGTACATGTTCATTTTTTGTCTAGTATTTGAAATGTTACACAGAGTGTGATACAGTGCCGCTTACACTCCGGTGTAAGTGGGAGACGCTTTGTTAGTGGCACTTGAGTAGAACCCGTGCCTTAAAGTTTGGGCAGAGAGGCTAGCTTCCCCTTCAAGTTTTCAGCAAGCTTGTCCATGAACTCAAAGGTGTTCAGGTAGTCAGAGCGTGTGACGCTGGGAGGGGAACAAAACAAGACAGACATTAGTTGTAAAGCCACTCAAATGCTCACAGCAGGGGAAGACTGTTCAAAGAATGCTAAGTCTTGCCTCTAAAACCAAAAGTTATCTCCTACTCATCAGGTTGATGTTTTTTGCCAAAAGGCTCCAGAGAAAAGGTAGCCACGTGGTATTTTGCAGTGAAGTAGGTCTCCATCGTAATAAACAGACAGGGCAGGATCTGGCTAATGTAGCCAGCCTGTCATAAGAGAAATCTTTGCAGTTCCTTCTTTATCCCCCCCCCCCATGCATTTGGTACAATAGCAGGGACAGAGCAACCTAGGCTAAGCTATTTGGGGCTGGGCATGTCTCATTCTATTTGTACAGCACTGGGTACAGATCAACCGTGTTCTGTGACCGGACTCCAGCAATTCTTCACTATACTAAAATAACTTTCCAGCAAATACTGTTCACAAACGCCAAGTAAAAACAGCCTCCTCTGAGCACAGCTGATTACTTCATACACTTACTTAGGTAGGCCTTTGATACAGGCAGCAAGGTCCTTTGTCATGAAGCCAGATTCGATGGTCTCAATGCAGACTTCTTCGAGGGCAGCTGCAAAGTTCTTTAGGCTAGTGTTGTTGTCCAGCTTAGCTCTGTGAGCTAGTCCTCTTGTCCATGCAAAGATGGAGGCTGAGAGAGAACACTAGATTACTCTTTCCTTCTAGAACTGCCTGGACATTTTTCTAAACTGACATGTGGAACAGTAATTACTTTTAATATTAAAAAAACTGAAAACAGAAAAAAAGATAGAAAATCTGGTATGGGAAAGAGAACACTTACCTTCATCTAGGCATCCTTTGCATTTTGTGCAGCTCTAAAGAAAAGGAAACCCCAGAAACTACTCACTGCCTCCAGCAATCTCTTTGTGCATGCCATTTTATCTTATTTTGTTCCTGCCCAAGTCAGAAAAAATGACTGGTGGTAGGACTCTGGTTACACAGAAAGTTGTCCTTATGACAGAAGGGTGCAGTCATCTTCCTGGAATTACATTACACTCTCATCCCATTCTAGGTGTGCTTATTTTAAGTATGTACATGGTTTGGAGGGTGGCTGGGCCTTCCTGGAACATCAGGAAGGGGAGTAAAATAAAAAACAACCAACCTTAAGGCAGTTGTGGCTATAAACCGATTGTTTGCTGAAGTGAGAGCATGTCTCAAAGGCTAGGTTAGCTCTAGCATATTGCTCACACTCACTCCATTCCAGCCTGTTTTTGCTCTAGGCTGCAGCTGTCTCCAAGGAAGAAAAATGCATTATGAACTACCAGTTTCACCACTCAGTGGTGCAATTCTCTGCAGAAAGGATGCAGATGGTCTTACTCCAAACCTGTTCTTTCATGTGTAGAGATCACTGAAAAGCAGCTCACCAATGGGGTTAGTGGAGGTTTCTTGGCCTTTCTGGTGCATGCGGTAGTGACGAGTAACTGTGCCATGAGCAGCTTCTGCTTCAACAGTCTTGCCATCAGGGCATATCAGCACACTGGTCATCATCCCCAGAGAGCCATAGCCTACAGAATAGACAGTTTAAGAAGTTCAGTGTCTCCTCTGAACAGCCCCCTTAAATTCCCTTAAATCCCCCCATCCTACAATCCCCCTACATCCTCCCAGCCTTGATGCGAGTATTCCTAAACAGCGGTGCTGGTGCTGCTGCAACTAGTGGGCTAGTCCTGGCACATCAAAGTAACAGCTTGTCTGACCAGAAAGTGCTGCTGAACCATGAGATATATATATGCAGACATTCTGCACTATTTCAAGAAAATTAGTATTCTCACCTAACTTGCTGATTTTTACTGAAAAGGCGCAGTATGAGAACAAAGAATCTGAAATAAGCACTGGTGGGCTGCCAGTTGCTATCTTCCCCACAGGGTGACAGGGAACTAACCTACTTCATATCAAGAGCATCTGCTCTAGTGAAAGGAACCATGAGCTGACAAAACTGGACATTCCCATCACTTCTAACCACGTTGGTTTCAGAGACCTGTGTCTTTGAAAGCTTTTTTGTTCAGTAGTCCAACACATACTTTTTCTGTGGGAGGCAGTTTACTGGCATTACTTCAGAAAAAACATATTACAGAAAGCCACACATCTTGCCCTGTGGGTTTCTGCATCCATATTTGTTTTGGCACCAGGCAGCTTGGTTACATAGGATTTTGATCAAGCACTACAAGTCTATAAACATATCAGTCTCTCTCTTAACACCTGACAGGTAGCTTTAGGTCCTGAAGGTTTTCTTACTTACCTGTAGAGCACCTGCCAGTATGGTCACCACCAGTCAGCCTAACTCAAGCTGTCAGTGACAGAATCCCAGCTGTCTGGATACTTGCCATTAGAATGGAAAGCCTATCAGTTATTATGTTGGTAGGAACTGCCATCCGGTAAACAAGTGCAACTACACCATCTGCATTCCATAGATTTTCTTGTAAAAGTGAAATCAGAAATTCTTTGCCTGCCTGATACCTCCATGACTGGCCACAGGGTTGAAATCTAAGTTCTGAGACCCAGCACCACCTCCTGGGCCATTACATAGGATATGACACACGGTCACAAGAGGCTGCTACCGAGCCTACTTCAGTGTAGCACAGGAACATCTCATACCTTGTGCAACAGAGTCAGACTGCACATCCCCGTCGTAGTTCTTGCAGGCCCAGACAAAGCCTCCTTCAGATTTCAGGGCCTGAGCAACCATGTCATCAATGAGCCTATGCTCATACCATATCTTTTTGGCTTCAAACTGGGACTTGTATTCTCTGGAAAACAAAAAACAGAACACCTTGACATACAGATAAAAACAGGATTGCACAATTTGTGCAAGTAATTGTGCGCTGTGAGGTGCATAGAGACAAGAGTAAAAAAAAAAAAAACAAACTTAAAATAAATTTGCATCCCTTTTACTCTTTTTTTCCTCACTTGCTTTGCTAGGCCACTGCAAGTCTGCTTCAGAATCAGATTTGCCCATAGAGAATCTGTGACTCTCTGACAGGAGAGATGAACACCACAGCCACATTTAGCAGCTTTAAACATCAAGTACTGTGTCCTGCAGGACAAAGGAAACTGCAACAGGGAAGGTGCACACAACCCCGGCCCCGTGTCCCGTTCCCCCCCCCCCCCCCNTTAACTGTAGCAGCTCACAAGGCTGGAGAGAATGTTGCTGCTGCAGACTTAGGCACTGCGGTAGGAAGTACACAAATATGAGTTACCTATCATAGATCTCTTGGAAGATGTCTTTAAAGCGGCCATCATATCTCTTCAGGATGGTGTTCTTGGTGCTCATGTACAGGGGCCAACCTTTAGACAGTGCCATTTGGAAGGAACTGTGGGCAAAATCCTTGATAGACTGGTCAAGGTTGTACATTCCCATGGCTACACCACCGCAGCCTGTTAATGGAAGAAGAACAGACAGGAATCAACTAGCTTTAGTTTTGGTTAAGGATTTGACAGTCTCCCCACAGCATACTCTGGCAGGCAGGCTAGTGTTATCCCCAGGTGCCTTGATATAGTTCTCAATTTAAGGCTGGTTCTTTCAGAAGATTCACTCTGGAGCTCAAAGCTCCAGCAGTCCTGTGACACATGGATAGGAAGGTGGTTTTGTTTTACAGGTAGGTACATCTTAATACTGTGATCTAATACCCCTAAGAAGTTTCTTCCTAATCCAGCCTAAGCAGCAAAACTGTGACAGGAGTGAGCATGCTTGAACTCCTACTACTAGCCAGATAAATAATACAGAGTATTTTTCTATAAAAGCAGCAGGAAGCAGTTTGGAGCAGGGGGCTCAGTCAAAGCTAGAAATGGGTTTGCTCCTATCTTAAGTGCTTTGTACCTTCAGGCTTTCACTGCACCGCAAAACTAACTCCAGCAGTCAGAGGCTGCTTTGCCTAGTTCAGGTAAACAAGTCCCCACATGCATTCCTGCATCTTTTCAGCACGTGTTGGGCCTACCCTGCAGCTTTGTTTCACCTGCTCAGGCTCATTTTTAGCAAGTTGTGGGAAGAACATGCCAGGCATCTGGGTGCAAGGTAAAATCCTGAGAAGGCTGAGGAGCTATCAACACTCACATGACTTAGATGGTGTAATGCAGATGTGTTAGCAGCCTGAATGGAAGTGCCTTAAACATACAGCCCAGCTCACCTAGGGGAAAGCAGCATTCAGATCCTGGGAGAGGGTGATGGTGGGTGAAGTAGGGTCTAGGGCTTCATGAAAAAGCTTTGTCATGTTCAAAGCACAGCTCTCTGTGTTGCTAGTGAAAAGGAGATACCATGTACTTAAAATTAGGCACCCCACTACCACCACCTCTCCAGTCTGTTTTACAGTGCCTTTATCAGGGATGTTTGCTCTGGAAACATCCCAGTTTTTGAATTTTAAAGTACCCTTTCCTAATATCTATTTGTCCCTCCCTCCAGGTGGTTGTTACTATATGGACATGCATGCAGAATGAAGAGGGGAAGCCAGAAAAGTTTATCTGCTTGCCAAGATAGCAAGGTCATTTAAAGTTGATATTGGCAGGGAATGAAATACCTGTTGTTACCAGCAAAAATACACATTGTCCCCCTGCCTCCTCTAGTGAGTCAAGGACAGAACAGGGTCTGATCAGCTACAGAGACTGCGTCCTCTGGAGCCATGATTGCATAGTTGCTAGGTGACAACTATTAAGTTTTATTCAAACACTTATTTGCATATAGGTAAAAAAACCCCACTTGTTGCAATCATACAATCCTACTGCCTACTAAAATCTCTTGATTCAGTGTCAAGATTGAGCATATTAATATAGCAATAGGACAAGCTTCCCTTATGCATTATGGAGATATGCTGGTACAACAGTTATCTGTGGGGAGGGGAGCTTCCCCAGAGCAACAGTCATCTGCCATCTTTGCACTTCCTTGCTGTCTGCTCACTGACACAACACAGAGCAGTGAATCAGACTGGCAGCTGGAACTGCCAGATGTCTCCAATACAGGCTCACCAGTCACCTATCAAATGTCAACAGATTAGGACTGGCAGTGAAGCAGGTGAAATCCAGCTGAAAGGCTGTGCAACAAGGGGAGAGAGAGATTTAGGCTCCTGTAAGCAAGAATGGCAGAGAAATGAAATATTACAGAAGAGGGTCATATGGCAATCTTGGTACCTGTTTACCAAGGCAACTGCATACAAACTAGGATTCTGTGTTTTACATGGATGTATTAGGTCTTTGTAGCTAGAAACAAAGCATTCTACTCACATAGGTCACCAAAAGGCTTCAAATCCTGAACCCTTTGATCACTGACAGGCAAGAGAATCCTGCCCCTAGAGAAACATCCTGGGTTCCAGCAACTGTGTGTGTAATTGCTTACACACAACAAAAGCCCAGCAATGTCAGGACTCCTCCTCCTGAGCCTAGCAGTGTCTACAACCAGCACAGCAATATTTCTAGGAGGGATACCAAGACCTTTGGGACTGCATCTGCTAAAACAGAGCCTACAGAGTCAGCAGCATCCTTGTCAAATCTCCTTTCCACCTTGTAGGTTATGTGTCAGTTCTCATTTCTATTGGAAAAAAACCCTGCTTAATAAAGAAGGGTACAAACTGCAAAGATATATAAAGCCCAGTAAGACAAACTAAAACCAGAAAGAATCACACCCAAATTGTTCTCAAATATATCTCCCCTTAGGGGAAGCCCTGTTTAGATAGCAGGTTTCCCTCTGATCAGAGTGAAAAACATACATGCTCCTACCACAGTCCTCATACAAGGAGCACAACAAGTGCCAAGCCTAGTATGATTCAGTGTTTGACATGCCTCTACAATCCCAGGAAGATTTCAAGTAATCTTCAGTACTTCCCAGATACATGAAGAAGGCCTAGACCCTCTCCTCCACTCTACCTCAGTCACATTTTACCATCAAACAGATATGACTGATACTTCAGGGCTGAATTAAACCAAAAATACCAGTTTTAATCACAACTTTGAGATAATACCTACTTTCAAAGTTATGGACCAGATATGTGACTGGTTTGCCTCCATCTTTTGGAGTGTAGGTCATCTCTACTTTTCCAGGCCCAGGTACCACAAAATCAGTTGCTCTGTACTGTTAAAAAAAAATATTGCCACAATGATTTTATCTGTCAGGAGGACAGAACCATAAAAGACAACCTGCATTTGGGAGGGCAGGGTGCAGAAAAGCATAAACAGTTGTACCAAAACCCCATTGAACAGGCTCTGTTTTCTCAGCCATGTGGTCATCAGATTATTTTACTAGAGATTAGAAAGACAAGTAGTCAAGAGTCTGCCTGTTTCAGAAGAGATCTTCCTCTCTGAAAGAAAAAAGCTGACAGATTTTTGGGTCCCATAAACTGGCAGAGTGTGTAGTTTTGCAGATGCACTTAAGTTTTAAAATGCAAAGTATCCAGAGTGTTGTGTGGTCTGCGAGTAGAAAGGGTCATCTCCCCGCTTCAAAAAAAGCCATTCATATCACAACTATTGATCTCATGAGTAAGGAGGAATCATTCAGCACCTTAACAAAAGCCATTATTTCTATCCATCACAGGACATTTGAAAGACCAATCTGTAGGGAGAGTTCTTTGAATTCTGTAAATGGGTACACATTTTGCTCCTCTGTGCTACACAAACTCAAAGGAAGAGCCAACACGTACTTCAAGTTTAAGTGGTGTCTCATCTTCTGAACTGCTCTCAACAGTACTATTTAAGGTTACATTTCCTTGAAATTTATCATCCTTTTTCATGTAGTTTCCCTCCTATTGAGCAAATCTGTTGCCTGAGCTGTTCTGAAGCTACAAAAGTATCTTGCTTATGTGTCCTTTGCATGTTCTTGTATTATTCTTTCACTTTAATCTCATACTGTGGCAGGGTTTCAATCTTCCCCCTTAATCCATTGTTTCCTATTATTTTGACTTTTTCAATTATGCAGTACTGTTCAAGATGTTGAACCCCATTCTTTTCTAGTGTCAGGGCTCTGCAATTATTTTCCTCTTGGAAATTTATTATTTTACCTTCCCACTCCAGCTAGTCTTATGACTTCCCTCAGTTTGTGGGTTTACCCATCTATTTAAGCACTTGCTCTTCTAGAAGACTTTTCTTTTGTCATGTTTGGCTGGTTTACAGTGTATCATTACTGATGGAGAACAGTGTGGTTGATTCTTGCCCTCTGGGCTGCCCAAAGGCCACTATATACTGAGTGCCATGCCAGGGCTTTCCATGGCCTTGTACTACCTCTGCCAGGAGAGCTCTGATAAAGGATGTTTCCCTACTTCAGTACCACAGCCTGATGTGCCCAGTATGAATACCAACTCTGCAGGACTGCTGTGCAAGTAAGCTTAAGAAGCAGATCAGTTTTTTTTAAAGAAAAAGAAAACAAAAACACACCCACGCACAGAAGGCAACTTTGCCCACTTCTAAAAAACCACTCACTCAGATCCACTTTCACTGTGAGCAACATTTGCCACCACTAAGTCCTTCTGAGAAGCAAGAAGATGGGCAGTGTAAAGGGTATTTTTTGCAGACATTGCTATGTAGGGAGAAGGGTTCTGCAGAGGTAAAAAGTAACTTAAAGGAGTTATACCCTGTGTTTGTGTACAGGCCTATCTAATCTAAGCACAGACCCCCAAATACTGTTTATACAGCTACTCTGTCTAAGGAAGAGGCATGAACCAGGCTTTCCCACACTTCATCAGGTGCTGTACAAAGTGCTAGCACGTGCCCATTCCCAGGTGGAGTGCAAGGGATAAAGAAGCAGCAGCACAGCAATGTCTAAGTCTCTGTAGCTCTATACCAGTCAGGACTAAGCCTACTCAGATAAAAAGAGAGGTAAGCACTGAAGTGACTCACTTGATCCCCATAAGCATGACGGCCAATGACAATGGGTTTCACCCATCCAGACACCAGCCGGGGAATGTTCTTGCAGATAATAGCCTCCCTGAAGACAGTGCCACCTAGGATGTTTCTGATTGTCCCATTGGGAGACTTCCACATCTGCTTCAACTTGAACTCCTCCACTCTTTTCTCATCAGGAGTGATGGTTGCACACTTTATGCCAACGTTGTACTTCTTTATGGCTTCAGCAGCTTCCACAGTTACTTTATCATTTGTAGCATCACGATGCTCAATGCCCAAGTCATAGCTGTAACAAACCCACAAGGATGGTCAGAACAGCCCAGGATATTTATTCATGTCCAGCAGCGGACAAGTGGAACAAAACAGAGTAGGAAGAAAACATAGGCTCATATACTGATACTTCTGTTGCTGGTAGGAGGTTGGAGAAAGGACAGCTTCAGTTTATGGCTGTCCCATTCTGCCAGCATGGGACATAGCCAGCATCTCCTTTGCCTTCCATTCTGAGCTTCCTGGCAATGGATGCTTTCAGTCTGGGATTCTAATGGTATGGAGCAGCACAATCCTCAGATGAAGAAGGGCCTTTATTTCAAGTGTCTTATGCTGAGGGTTCTCACTTCCTTCGTATACTGAGCCTATGAAGCTACACTAGGCTTCAGATCAAAAACTGCTTTAACAATGGACCCACAATCCTGCTCTGGCAGCAAAATTGCCAATATTCCCCTCAAACAGTCAGAGGAAGCACGTTTCCCACACTCACTGTTTTAATAGTTTTTGGAGAACAACGGGTGCCCAGCATGGGACAGCCCTGAAGCATAGCCAGCTGTACATGAATCTAGCCATTGTGCTGCCTCAGCCAGGGCTCTGATTTCCCTCCTCCTACCCTCCTTTGAAAAGGGATGGTCTCCAGACTGTGTGCATGTATTATGCTGCTGGATTCCTGTCTGCTTGGTTCTCAACACACCAGCAAACAGAAAGCCTGATGTAGGTGGCATACAAATGACTCCAGGAGCAGGGGAAGAGGTCAGACTAGTAGGTTTAATAATGGCAGATACCACTGAAGGCCTCTGTCCACATGGCTAGGAGCAATGCAGCTGGATATGTCTCTAATAATTACAACTCAGTTGCTAGAAAGGGAAGAGATTATTTGTTCTGCTTGACCAGATGCTGTAGATAGCATGTCCTTTTTGCCATACCAGCTGCTAGTATTTGTTTTTTCCAAAACAGAGTGTAGGATCACAGCCTAGGCTCAGAGAATAATTGCAACAGCTAGGTCACACTGCCAGCAGCAGAGCTTAAGTTTACAGACATCAGGGCAGAGTCTGTGCCCTACAACCACCCTTTTGCCCTCTGGGCAGATCTTAAAACAGAGGTGGCAACAAGCCATAAACCTGCTCAGAGTCGGCAGATGCTAGGCTTCAAGTTTCAGGAGTGGCTGAAACACCCCATGTTTCTAATTGTTTAGGCTGCAGGAAGCCACGCAGACCGCCCAGGTGGTGGAAAGACAAGACATCAGAGATAAACACAGACCATGTCTGTGAGAGCCCTTCTTAGGAGCACAGTACAGAAAAACGCTAACACAATTAAGCATTCACTGCTTACTGCTGTGAGGAACCCCAGAGGGGCTGCCAACAGACTTTGACAAAATACCTTCACCATGAGCCCATGTTTTCCCAGAGTACTTAATGAGTTTGGCCCTTGGGTACGTTAACCAGGGGAGTCCACTGGGAACTTCACTAGTATAAAAAGGGGTAGTTAGTCTCTCTGCACTAGTGCAGGAAGAGCTATAAGGCTCTTAGTGCTAAGTGAAACATGATCAATGCCTAAGAACACATGCAAATTGCAGTAGAAAGTGGCTGTGTGTCGCAAAGAGCTGTTACCTGTGCAAATCCAGATCTACATAAGGAAAAATCAGCTTTTCTTTAATCAGTTCCCAGATGACCCGCGTCATTTCATCTCCCCGCATCTCCACAACAGAGCCTCCATGGATTTTTTTAGACATCTTGAGCTGCAACAGACAAAAGCCCACCAACCTAAGTTAAAAAACTGCCAATACACAACACCAATACATGTATCCTGCATATTTACAACACAACTAGAAGAGAGGTATTAATGTAACATACAGGATCTCTCCTAAAAATCTTGAAAATAACCTCAGTTTATCCCTAGTTTCATGCTAACTGGTATTTTTCTTAAAGCCCCAGCTCCCAGGCAGATCTATTTGAGGATAAAAGTCAAGGGTAATATCTGAGATTTAAGGGCGTGTATTCTAAGGGCGTGAGCTTTAATTATGGTTGCACAAAGGAATTTGAAAGCATGACCACACTCTTCCCCCAAACTCCATAGAAATAAGTGAACACTGTTCATTTTTAAGTTTCAGGTGTTCTAGTCCAGTTTCTCCCCCTTTTTCTGAAAAATGGGGGTTAATGGACATTGTTTTAATGACAGCTCATATTGCCGGCACTATTGAGATTAATACATTGTCAGTTTCTTTATTAGCTTCCTTGCCCAGGAAGGAAGGAAACAGGTACGGAAATCCAAGGGCCACATCAAGAGTACTTTCTCCTGGCGAGCTTTATTTCTGCTGTTAAAATAAATACCGGACAGACTTGTTTTCTGTACGGAACAGAGGTTTTCCAAGATATTTGCTCACAAGCCTCAAAAAATAAACCTGAACTCTGCCCTTCTATTTGCACTTTGTTCCTTAACAAAAAACAATCCCACAAGCCACTAAACTGCTCCAACAGTGCCCTGCTTTCTAAAAGCCACAGTTTCTCCGTTCTCAGTTCCGATTATGCAAGAGCTATGACTTGGCAAGTTCCTCCTCCCAAGACAGCCCTGTCTTGCATGCAGCTGTAAGGATACTACACTGAGATACCGAGCCCTCATGCCTGAGGTTGCAGTCTCACAGATACGCAGGTCCATGAATGGCTTTATCCGGAATGAGGGGTCCTACTGTACACAGAGTCTATTCACCTAGAGGAAGTTATTCAGAGGTGCAACATTTGCAATGCAAGGGCCCCAGGTTACAAGAACACGGGGATACTTCTCCTCAGTTGAAATTTTTTTTTTTTAAATTGAACTAATTTGTGCTGTATTTCCAAAACCCAGTCTGTTAAACATTTTTAGTCTGAGAATGGAATACGCTTTCTAAGCTATGTTCTAGCTACTGCATCAAGCTCTTCCAAACTTTTCAGAGAGCAAAAATGAAAAAAAAAGTAAAGTGAGTTTGTGGGTTACTGAGACTTTATTTACTAGGAACACAAAAACTTGAAAAATTAACTTGTCCAAGGCACTCCTATCCCAAAGAAAGATAATATCTTGGCTTATATGAGGCCTGCTCATGGAAAACTTTAACTTCACATGACCCCACTCAGTCTGAACTCAGTTTATTTATGCAAGTATTTTGGGTCCAATTTTCAATTGTGACTACCTAAATAAGGACTGTATCACACTCCTGTGGCCTAGGCACACGATTACTACTCAGGAGACTTGCGTTTTGCTTTTGGCACTTACACACTCTGAGAAGCAAGCCTGATTCATTTAAGCCAAAATATACACAGACACCCACCCACCATTGCTCATTTTGTGGTTTGGTTCCTACTTAAATAAGACAAATCAGACTATGTCAGTCATAGCAACAGGTTTTGCAAAGCTGGCTTCAGAGCCATATGGTGCTGCTGTCACAAGGGGAACACAAAGGCATGTGAGACGCACCTCCACTGAGCTACATCTTCACTGATATGTGGGAACAGCAGCTTCCTTAAGAACTCTGACAGGATCCAACATGTTTATCTGATCATGGCCCCAGTACTTCTCCCTTCCTCAAACACCGATGTCCTCAGTCCCTCTATGTACAGGGGCAGTACTGCAGTAGCACCCCTCTTCTGCACACCAAAGTCCACACGCCAAGAGGTTCCTCGAGAGCACACACTCCCTACAGTTCAACCCTTTCTGTCACTCTTGCCCTTTGATTTTATACTCTCTAGAACTGCCAAAAGTCAGCAAGATCTTTCTCCTACAGCAATCCTTCTTTACATACACTTAACCCAGGCATTTTGCCAAGGCAGCTTAGAAGAAACGTTGTGAATTTCCAAATACTCCATGGTCCTCAGGAAGGGCTCGGGGCCCATAGTCCTTAATTAATTATTGCAGCAACTCCTTAATTCAGCTTTGCAGAACAACTTTTCAGACCAGGCATGCTCCCAAGGAGAGCAGCGCAGGTCGTTGTTGCTAACCCAGATCCTGCCTGCGCTTCTTTGTCAGCTGCATCCACGCAGCCCGCCCCTGACAACGCGCTGCAGGCAATCCTTCTGGCACCGGTAGGATTCGCCGAACAGGCCGCGGGCTGCCGCCGGTGCCACGGCTCAGGCTGAAATCCAGG
>WEKW01004058.1:0-32774 GCA_013389905.1 Sula dactylatra
AATAATAATATAATGAAAAGGAAAATAATGAGAGTTGAAACCTCAGAAGAAAGAAAAAAAACCGAAAAACGTGCTGCAACCGCTCACCACCCACTGACCGACACCGCCAGTCCCCGAGCCGCGATCGCTGCTTCCCCCAGCCACCCCCCCCAGTTAATATACTGGGCACGACGTCACATGATATGGAATATCCCTTTGGCCAATTCAGATCAGCTGTCTTGGATGTGCCCCTCCCCTCCCAGCTTCTTGTGCACCCGGCAGAACATGGGAAGCTGGAAAAGTCCTTGACTAGTGTAAGCACTACCCAGCAACAACTAAAACATCAGTGTGTTATCACATTATTTTCATACTAAGTCCAAAACGCAGCACTATACCAGCTACAGTGAGGAAAATTAACTCTATCCCAGCTAAAACCATGACAAAAGTAAACCCCCAAACCCTGGTCCATCTGCCTTAGCTTTTGCTGCCTTTTCTGTTCCTCACGAAGCAGGCTGACTGCCAGGTCCTGTTGTATAACAAGGAGGAAGGACTAGGACTTATTTTCATATATGTAGTTACTTCTTATCAAATACTGGGAAGTTGTTGTCTTTTTTATATTATGTCTGTCATCATCCAAGAGTATTTCACAAGGGCATTAAAGTGAGTATTACTTTCCAAGTCTCTAGCAATATTGTTTGTTCATAAAAAGATGATGTTGCTGAGGAAAAGAGAATAAAGAGGTAAGTTTAACTCTAAGAGAAAAATCATATAATTTTATATAATCTCATATTATATAACTGGGAAAATCCTACATATTATCCCTTCAAATAACTATGAGAACTTACCAAGGTACGACAAAAGCCAAATGCCTGAGTCAATGTCCTCATAATCATTACATTAGAAATTAAGTTGCCCATTGTCCAGTTGCACTTCAGTGAAAAAAGGTTATTCAAAGAGGTAAGACTGATGTATGTAGAAGTTCCCCAATGCTACAAAAATCCATTTTTTAGAGGCCCAAACTGTAAAGTGACTAATGTTGTATGATCAGTCTCAATGACAGATGAACTGAATCCTGCACAGGATCTCAGTAGCATTATTCTTGTGAGCAAAACAAAACTTTTTGGGAAAGACGTAAGTTATGCTAGTAATTAGTAAACTATCAAAATTACATTCAATTCACCAATCTGACTGTAAAAAAAAATCATAATTGGTAAAATGTAACGATAAATTCCCAATTAAAAATATATATTAATATTTTTAATATATCAGAATGAAGTCTCAGATTTTATGTATCCTGAGTTGTAAATTTTTTGGATGTTATATCAAAGTGAGCATGTGAACTCTACACTCAGAAGACAATAATGGGAAAAGAATGGGCCAAATTTATCCCCTCTTGTGTCTTCACTGAAGCCTACAAAATGCACAGAAAGTCACTGAGGTTCCCTACAATTGAAAAGAGCAATCCGTATAGATCTCCTTGTAGTATTGGAGCCAGCTAGAAGAACTGTTTCTGTAGGTGGAGGCTTAGATTTGATCAACTGTCAAAAGCAACAAATAGAAAGTAGCTGAAGCTAAAAAAGTTACATGCATTATTTTACATAAGGCCATATACATTACTGGAGGGAGGGCAAAATTACTTCCTTTCTTTTTAGGCTAGATTTCAAACAGCAAAACCAAGAAAAATCCCCACAAATGCCCTTTCTACTTTATTTAGTTTCACTTGGATGATCTACCTGTCTGATGCAGAAAGTGAAAATGATTGTACTTTCTTTTTAAAGTAAATCATCATTAGGATGCAGAATTTCAGTTAAAAGTAGAATTTTAGTTAAGACAGGAAAAGCTTTTCCTTTAATATTGGCAGAAAAACTGGGAGTGTTTCAATACCAGCCACCATTACTGAAAAGGAATGTACAGAAATTAAATGGGACAGTTGTATCAAGAGCCCTTGCATTAATTTTTCTTGCCTTATCAATCATAAACTGCCAGGTCATCCTTTTCCCTACCATTTCTAAGAACTGTTACAGAGCTGAGCTGCATGGGAGGTGGTGGAAGAGTTTCTTAACTTTGCTTTGAATTTTTCATTTCTAACAAAGAGGTTTCTAATGGAAAACATTGAACGGGAATTTCATCGAGAAATGGCTCCTGACCAAGATGACCTGTGACCAGAGCTCACCACAGTGTTTAGATCCAGGATCTAAACCTTTTTTCCCACACAGTTCAGAGAAGAAATCTGAACATGCACATCTCAGATGCAAACTCTAACCAGCAGGAGATCTGTATATAGCAGGGGAAAACAGAAGAGGAGGAAAAAATTATTCTCTCTCTGTTGCAGCCTTTCTCTGCTCAGCATATCATGCCAGCACCTGTAAAAGCAAAACTCATAAAAGCCAACCTTCCTTGTTCAGGTATACAGGCTCATAAGCACATTACAAAATAGTAAGTCCAGCCTTTTGATCAGAGGTCACCACAAAGTGCATGCCAATAAACTTCCCCTTCTGCAGTGCATAATAGTATGCCATTCTTTAAACTTTTCAAATGTTTTTCAGGAGTTGCCAGCCAGAAACAAAACTGGGGGAAAGAGCAGTGTGCTTTTTTAACCAGGAACATCCCACTGTCCCTTGTTAGGCACATACTTTAAAAAAGAGAGATGATTCTTTTGCTCACACAGACAGTGCATTGCATGCAGAAATATGTTCTCTGATTTCATTAGTGTCGAGTGTCTAGCAGCAGAATTTTCCACAAGGTACAGACATTTGATCTGACTTGCAGGTGTGCACATATAAAAACAATTTCATCAATTCAAGTGTGCTGCTACAAAGGTCTGAGATTATATCTTCAGACATGTCTGAAAACAGCAGAAAAATGGTACTGGAGTAACACCACATGATTGAATAGGTCATCCAATTTGACTACACAGGTTAAGCCACCCAGAGTCACTTATATAAAGCACAGGAAGCAGGTCCCACAAACCAGTTTTCAAAACATACCTGTGGTCCAGGCTCAAACAAACAAACAAACAAGTCACGGTGGGCACTTGAGAAAGTGTGGAGAAATGGTATTAAGCTTTTTAAAAAGAAGGAGATTTTGTGTGATTCACACAAAATTTTAAAAATGGAAGATCCCAATGTTAAGTTTTGCAGAGGTGTAAGAGGCACAACTTTCACAGAAATTATTTCCAGTTCCCAGTTTCTTCTCTTCCAGAGAAGACGCTGATGTCTTAAAGCCCAGAAAGAGAGCAAGCTTTTTGTTTCACTGAAAGAAAGTGGTAGGTGAAACGAAGCACGCAGCAAGAAGCAGCTATTTCCAGTTCTAGTACAGAGAGTACCAGTGAAATCCTACTGTCCTTCACCCATATTCTCAGAGAAAGCCCCTTGATCACAGCCATCTACAGCTTTATTGCAAAGAGTTGAAAACAAGCAAAGAAATCCAGGACACTTAAGGAGCAAAGAGTAGGCTACAGAGCAGCTAGAGAAATTTTTGAGCTGATCTTTTAGTATCAAGCAGTAACAACACTTCCTCATCATCAAGTGATTGTGCTTCTCTGCATAACAAGTGGTACAACAAAGAACAGGGAGCCAGCATGTGTCAAAGAAGAGAAATGTCTCCAGAGTTCATGTTCTCACACAGGACATGAGGAAAAGCTTGGGTCACACACACTAGATACTGGAATTTAAGTTGATGCTTCTTCATCAAACAATTTGAATAATGCTTCTTTGACATGTAGATTGCTTCTTGAAAAAGAGCTGCCATATCCTTTTTTTTTTTTTGTCTTTTCACACCACTAGAAGTGGAAGAGCAATTTCATATCTGATTTTCCATTGAATTCTTTTCTTAGTTTAGTTACAGCAGGCAAAAAGATAAAGCACTGAATTATCCAACTCCTCATTGCTTATCATTGTTTCATAAGGAAAAGCTTATTTCTCAAGCTACCCCAGCCCATCTTCTTTTCTGAAGAAATACTGGCTTCTTTTGGACTCCTTTTTTCCTCTTGTTTCTTTCTCTTAGCATGAAAAAGAGCCTGACAACAAATGTGAAGGCAAGCAAGCACTTTCACAACTATAAATATAGAAGGAAAATAGCTCATTTCTCTATAGGAAGACACTGAAAAATGCTGCTTACGTGTATACAGAATGATATGATTAATAAAAGACAACATACCCGACTTTTCAAATTTCTGTACTAATACAGATGGGTACCCTGTTTTGTTTTCATATGAACACATGCCTCCTGAAAGTTACATCTTTAAAATATGTCTATAAATCACCATCTGGAGTTGAAGTACTTGCCCTTTGTCATTTCTAGGGAAGAACCTCTAGCTTAAAGAAATAAACAAAAAACTCTTGACAAGAAAATTATTGTTGGAAAGTTGATATCCTTCTAGCTATTTCAGTAAGTTATCTGGAGAGACAAAGACCTGTTTGCATTAAATATAATGTGTTTTGTGCAAACGTCTTGAAAGAACCTTATGTTAGAAGTCCATACACATTGTACAACATCTGACCTACAGAAATAGAGGGGAAGAAAAAAATACCTTATAAATAATCAAGAAGCTCAAGACCACATCTTTCAAACATTGGATGGAAAACACTGTTCGTTTGCATAAGAATCTGTCTAGTCTATAAACTTCAAAAGTATTGCTTCTAATATTATTTGCAACTATAAAATGAAAAGCTGTAGCTGAGGGTTTTTACAGGAAGCTAGAAGAATTACTGAAGTTTAAATGGCCTTAAGCTCAATTAGATGCTTTGGAAAATTCATGGTTTGGTATGGTTGTTTCCCACTAGCTAATCAACCTACCCATTAACAAGGTTTAGCTAATCACTAGTCATGTACTTATTTTTGTGCAGCTCAGGTAGCTTTGGCTGTTGTTGACATCAGGCCAACAACCTCAATGTCAAGCTGTGAATTTATACTTGTGTAAAGTGAAAACAATTAGGAGCGCTGCTTGAACTGCGTTGGGCAATAGGGGAAGGAAAAAAAATAACTAGAGAAAATCATAATGAACCCCATGAGGAACAGATGAAAATAATTTTAGATTGTTCTTCTTCACCTATGGGCCACAGTCTGTCACCATCAAGAGGCTTTCTGTGCCAGACAACCTGTGTGGTGTCCCATGCGCTGCTGCAGGGACCCCCTGCAATTCGGCCTCATTCCCCTGCGCCTGTGGGCATCCCCCTGCCTGAGCAGCTCGGCACACAGATCCTCCCTGCATATTGGAGCCACAGGCAGGGCAAGGGGCAGAACTTGGTATCCTCAGTGCCAGCCGTGTGTCTGTTTGGCCAGCCAAGCAGAACAGGTAGCTA
This sequence comes from Sula dactylatra, assembly GCA_013389905.1. Lineage (NCBI taxonomy): Eukaryota > Metazoa > Chordata > Aves > Suliformes > Sulidae > Sula > Sula dactylatra. The sequence goes on from WEKW01004058.1 coordinate 5,283, forward strand.
TGCATCTGTTGGCGCAGCATCTCTGGACGTAGTTTGCAGGCTCTCTCCCCTGCTCAGGAGGTGAGTTTTGACAATGGGAGTAGCAGTGTGGTATCCCCAGAAGTGCTGCTTTTGTGAAAAGATAGGTCGCAACTGAAAGGGTGGAGGGACTGACAGAGCAAATACATGTGTTCTGTTGCCATGAGAAAAAAGGTTTTCAAGAGGGAGAAGAAATTACCAATTTTCTTACATTCTTCAGTGTTATAATACATTCTTGTCCACTCTCAGCTATCAGTTCATTATTGCAGCTCCAGTGCTACCTGCCATATTATTCAAGTACCATACAGTAAATCTGTGCTAGGTAGTTTCCCTCCTTCCTACTATTCATGTTTCCTAAAGAGACAGCACAGTTCTTACAAGAAGAGGCATTTAATTCACAGCCCTGCCATGGGCTCCCTGTGTGACCAGAGACAAGCCACTTAACCATTCAGTGCTTTGGTTTCCCATTCTCTAAAAAGGGAATAATAACAATGCATTTCTTACCTTTTATTTATTTTGTCTGTTTAGGCTGTGTGCTCTTTTAGGATGGAGGTTATCTGCACTAAGTTACAGTACTGCAGTATTTATCAGTATAAAGGTATCAGTTGCTCATATAGAATAGTTCAGAAGTTTTATTTTCATAGGTGAATTGAAGTTCATCACTATCTGAGTGAGTGCAAAACGTTCAAATGCTTTTTAAAAAAGCAAGTAAATTGCTCTGCACTGCCTATGCATACAGATACTCTGGTGTCAGCCTCTAACAGTGGCATTTAAGCAGCACTGTGCCTGGATTCCTGATTTCTGACAGCTGAGAATCTTACAGCCAGAGAGTGGATTAGGGACTGTCTTGTCTCTGAACTCCCCAGCTTTCTTGTTCAGTGCTTCATTAATGTGATTTTGTAGACTTGCCACTGTTATGTTCTTGCTTGATGCAGTGGTGATAATATGCAGAGTAGCCATAAGAAACACAATATTCCTTGTTTCAGCCCAGCATGTGTGACAGTTTGGGAGCTTAAACTGTCAGACTGCTAACATTTTAATCCAGCCACCTACTTTTGTATCACAAAGAAAGAAAAACAAAACGAAAAAGCGTGTGTACTAGCTGGCTAAGATTCCTAACTCCCTTTTAGCACATGCCTATATTCAAGCACACACCTTCCACCTTCAGCATGAGAATTTGTGACTTTTTCCTGAGGGTGGGAGGAATGGGCACAGTAGTCTATATTAAGACTTAGCATGGAAAATGGTAGAATTGCCCGATAACTTTGTTATCAAAAAGCGTTTGTCTTTTATGCTATCGACCATGCAGTCATGTCTACAGGCTTTACTTAAGATGCCATAGACAGTGTGGTTTTGTTCTCCCCTACATGAGACACGGCCCCCCCCCACCTCCCCCAATAGCATAGGATGACTGTACCCAGCCTTGAAACACATCTTACAGAGTTCAGCGAGGATGATTCACCATTCCTAGTAAATTTATACTAATTTTTTGGGGAAGATAGGGGGAGAAAATGAGCATGAGTAGATGTGATGAAGAAATATGTCTTGTCCAACTACCAGTACTGTTGAATTATTAATATGCTTTCTAACAAATGCTATAACATGGATGACTAGAGCATTAGCAATTAGATATGTCACCACTACAAAAAATACTTTTTGCCCTATTCTTAAGGGAGCTGGGACTTTCTTATGGTTGAACTTTTAAAAAAGATCTCAGCCTGTACTGAGCTCTTTTCCTGATTTTTTTTTTAGCTTCACACTCAGACTTATTCAGCATACAAATTTACTAGTACAATCTGAATTTTGTGCCCACGATTGTGACTTACATTTGCAGAAATAGCAAAGTTCCAAATCACAGGGATAATACAGAAATGATTTCAGAAAATTTAACTCAGTATTGTATATTGCTGATGGCCCAGGTTTCTAGGAATTTAGGAGGCTGAAGGTTCATAGCTCCATTTGGTAACAGAAGACTGCCTCTGAAGTGCAGGTAGGGAAATACTTATTTTAAGAATTTCAAATCCCAGCTTTATTTTTAATCAATCTTGTGTTTTTTCTTTAATTCTGCCCTCTGTCAGCTCCTTTCAGAAATTAGCAAACCTGATTAAGCGACAGAGGTAGAGCAGAAATTCTCACAACATTCACAAGTATTCACAAAAAGCAGAGGCTTAGAGCTGGGTTTTAATTCACACTCAAAGATTTTAAATGTTAGTCATCCTGATTTATAAGTGAAGGTGGCTTTGTGTCAAGTTTGTTATGATACACATTCTTCAATGTAAAGCAGTCATACTGAAATATGATTTGGAATCAGCTGGACTGCAAAAAACTAAACAAACCTGCTTTAATATTAAAGAACTTCATTGAATTAAAATGAGAAAAATATTTATTTCTGTTTTATATAGTGGTGCCTGGTCAGATTGACCTATTCAAAGTTTTACTTGCTTCTTTGTTCAAAGAACAATGATGCCATTACCATAGGAAATAGTTTGGATTTTTTTTATCAAAAATGATCAGTATTAATAAGCATTATGGTTTGATATAGTAATAATAGTTTTATATGCAAGCAGAGATTCATTATTTGCTACAAGGCTGAAAAAAAGAAAAATTTTTGTAGGGTGAGATCACACACACATTCACACATGAAATATTTCCATCAAAAAAATCTGTAATTGTTGGAGAGCATGTTACCTGAAGTCCTGCCTCTTCAGGGCACCCTGGAAGCTGGGAGCTCCCTCCTTAACAACGAACGGTTCCTATTCTATTAACAGGGAAAATGAATGAGCCTGCAATTTTCTTCTCAATGCAAACAGTAGTGTTAATCCTACATTACTTCAGGCATAATTCTTAAACTAGTCCTGTGGTCCATAACCATCAGAACCACAACCGAAATCATTTGCTATCAAAACAAAACAAGGAAAACAACAAAAAGAAGGCAAACACATATTTCTAAATATTTCACTGTAACCACAAATTATCAGAGGAAAACTGTCAAGGCTAGAAGCAGCAGAGAAACGCCATTCATTTAGTAAACAACCGTAGATGCTAAAATGTAATTATCACAAAAGCAAACTTTACTAAGGGGATAACTGTGAGACTGTTAGAGTAAAAGGTCTCTTTACATTTTTAATCCAACAGCCTGAGAGTTCTCTGGAGAAAACAATTTTTAATAAAACCACAGATGCAGGAGGTTCTTTTCAGCCCTTGCTCTCCACTCTGCCTCTCATAACAAGCTTACAAAGCAAATTAAACTTATTTGTTTGCAGTAGTGACCACGAGTGGGAGATGAACAAAAGCCTTGCTCAGTATTCAATGGCAAAATAATATAATCAGATTTTAGAAAATAAATCATTCTTGACTCACAGGCAGAACTACTAATCTGGATTCAAATTCTTCTTCCAGCCTTTGAAAACTATGATGTCTCTTTAAACTCACTTTTAGGGATGAAGTAAAAGTGGCCAAGAGGAGTAATAAAAACCAATTTCATTCTGTGACCAGTTTTCTGACCTTAAGCATAGACCTGGGATACAACTAGATATAGGACAAAACAGAAGTACCACCTCTTTAAGAGCAGCCATACACATACCGTTTCTGCCTACATTTTCTCTCGAGACTAGTTTTATCAGAAGTATCTTTAATACTCTAAATAAATGTATTGCTGCATTTTAAAGGGGAAATAAAATCTTCAGTTTCTACAGTTTTATTTAAATATGGCCATTTCTGTCTTTGCCATACTGCTTACAAAACCATTACCAAGAGCTCCTAATTGGCTTTATTACTACTCAGTCACCCCAAAAAAATTCCTAGCCAGGGTCCTCTTAGCTTTTTGTCCCCTGCATGGGTACAAAGCTCTACTGAAAACAATGGGGGAACTCACACAAATTTCAAGGATCAGAGCTATAGATTGCAAAAGGACGAAAATAAGGATGATAAGAAATATTAAAGATGCTTATTTGTTTTCAGCATACTGGAAAAACAAATCCAAATGCAACCCTTTAGGACTAGGAGAAGGTTTGGAATAACCAGAAACAATCTGTACCTCCACTTGCTTACTTCCCATGGGAGTAATTCTGTAAATCCCTGCTATGCATGTCAAAGTCCAGTCAGCTTTTTGAAGGTCCAAAAGGTCTTTTGAGAAAGACTTTGAATTGTTTCATCAGTTTAGCCTGTTCATTTGGGAATGGGCAGTTTGATGCTCTGAACATCCGCATTCATTTCTTGCTTTCCCAGTCCCCAAGGACCAGAAGTTCTTTGAACCAAGAAATCGGTGATATTGCCTGTGTAGTTTATTTAAAGACCAACCTGCTCTTGGTAAGTGACCTTAGCTCAGCAACAAATGTTTGATTAATAAATCTGATGACATTGCTTCACATTTCTTACTTGATTCTACTGCTCTTTTTCAGGCAAAACTCCCACTAAAATTAAATGGAGTTATGCTCTGGTAAAGATGGTTGCTCTTAATTTAGCACCCTTTCCTTTGCCTGTGGATTAGTGGTTTGTGGATTAGTGGTTTGTTTGTGGTATCTTAATCACATTTTCTGATATGATTAAACAGCCACCATTGTTTTAAGTTTCAGGGACATAACATCCTATTGATTTTCAAGCAAACTCCCCATTGATTTCAGTATAGGAAGCTCTACCTTTAAAAGAAAAAAAAAAAAAAAAAAAGAAAAAATAATCAATGGCATATTATGGCCCTTAGAAGGTAAAGAGGACAGGAGAAATAATTTAAAGATACTTCAGTCATTACAAAGGGATTTCATTTCAAAACATGAGGAAATAAGACAACTGCATTGTCTGCACTTTCTTATTGATTTCTAGGCATAAACAATGTATACAGAACAAATATACAATGTTCATGTCTGTCTGAGGGGAATAAAACCTACTAAAATTATGGTGCTAGCTATGTCCAGTGCACAGCTATAACAAGAGCTGTTTTATGGTGAGTTTCACAAGGGCAGAGAGTGACTGTAGTTTCCTCCAGATCAGTTATTTCACAGCTAGACATGGACAGAGAAAATATCTTTCTTCTAACCCACAATCACTGCAATTTTAAAGTTTGTGGGGGCTTGGAGGAGTGAGGAGTTTGCCATTTTAAACAGAAATAAATTCCCATTAGCACACAACATCTAGGTCTAGAATACAGTTTTTTAGCAAAATCAGAAAAAAATCATGACAAATAAAGAGAAGACCTTCAACTTGTATTACTATAAATTTTTTGCAACGGGGAAAAAAAAGAAGTAATTCACTGAAAAAAAATCTTACATGCTCTTCCTGCAATTTCATCTCTTCTTGGTCCTGTGAGGAGCTACAAGACTCCAGCAGAGACTGGTTCTCTTCTCCAACAGCATCTCTGACCCTCCCTCTGTCAAAGCCCAACAAAACTCTATGGTGCATTAGCCTGTCAAATAAAATCTCTAATATATGCTCTTCCATTCCTTGTTCACGTGGTGTTTAGCTTCACTACAAAATAACTGTCCTCATCAGGTTTTTCTTCACGTTAGTGCAGTTAATTTATTGTGATCAATAGCATTGTAAAACTATTGGGGCCAAATGGATGATTGCTATCTATCCCACCCAGGAATAGTAGCCTCGCATCTAACCAAGCATAGAAAACATGGAGAGGCAGCTTGGGGCCACCTGCAGCCAGCCGTACATGTTGTACCAAATAGCAGTTAAACTCATTAGTAAGCCCCTGTTGCTACCTTCTTCCTCCATTTGCTGCTGTTTCCATTCTAACGAAGACTCAAAGAAGGGATGCGCTTGAGCACTACATAAGTCCTTCTTTGCACAGCCTACAGCCTGACTGAGCACATTTAATCCTGTATGTGCAGACTGAGGCCAAGTCTGTCAAACTAAGGCTATATCTCTAAAGCCAAAAATTTTAGTTGCTACTGTCTCAAATGAATAATTGAGGTGTCTAGATGGGACTATAATAGACACACTCTCTGTATATTGATATAGGTAGGTCTGTAACCTGTGCGCAGCAGTAGGTTACGTGTTACCTCTCACAATGACAAACAGTATTATTCTCTCCACTTCCCTTTCTTTATTTGTGCTTGGATAGAAGATATTTGATCTTCCTTCCTCAGGAACATCAAATTCACATTCAAATTACATCAGGAGGGGAAAGATGTATTCCTTTCATGTCCTGATGTGGTAGTCAGTCAGAACTTGGAAGAAAAACATTCCTGTCCCTGAAGAGTTTTCTAAGGATCTTGCATCTTTGCTTCCTGCACCTCACCCCTGCAATCAACCGCAAAAAACCTTGAAATTGTGTCAGTTGTACAATGGAAATAAAAAATTAAATAAAGCTATTAGAAATTGGACAGGATTTTTTCCTTCTAATTTGTGTTGGGTTTGCCAACAATTCAACAAATAATTTTTTTATTCAAAAATTAAGTGAAACAAGAAATGAATCTAAATGACCAATTGCTCAAAGTGAAAGCTCTATGCAATCAACTCCACCCTATGAAAATACTTAGGCACCCCATCAGTCCCTGTGGTGATTTCTCTCCCTGTCCCAAGGGAGAAGTCACTGCATTCAATATGGCACTTGATTCCCTTCTAACCAGCTGCTACGAGTCTCCTAGCTGCCCAGCAAGGGCACCTCTAGACACACACACACTTCCATGGGACAGCTTCCCTAAGAAAACATACAGCTCCCAAAACTGGGGAGAGAGACAAATTACTTCTCTAATGCAACGGTGATGAAGCTACTTTACAGACCTTTCTTCAAATGCTATATGCTAACTATTCAAGGAGAAAAATAAAAATTATTGAGATGTTATTTTGTCTCAAAGTGAAGCTGAAAATGCACTAACATCTCCAATAGAACTCTCAAGGGGATTTTCAGCTTGCAGTCCTAGCACACTTTCACGATCAATGAATAATCCATGGATTCCAATGTCTGTACAAATTCATGCACATGCTGCCCCAGGACTGCTCAAAAAATAAAGAAAGAAGTTGCCACAATCTGTTAGCTTACAGATAAGATTTTGAATGAGCTTTTAATAACAGATACACACCACAAATTATAATAGTTCCAAAAATGAAAGTGAGTCAGATAAGTAAAGGGAATTCACACAATACACGATTTAAGACTCTTGTATCAATTTTGTATTTACCTGAGAGACTCAAATGGCTCCTACAGAGCAATTATGGCACTCCAGAAATGTAGTACATTTCATGACATTGCTGCCCTAAGAAAAAACACCTGTAAATATTCAGAACATTCCTCACACCGCAAGAACCCATTCAGAATTCAAACCAAAGCTGTGTCCTGAATGCATTGCACCCGGAGATTGGCCTTTCCTGTCACTCTGAGGCCAGCTGAAAGCAAATTATAACACGTGATCCTAGGGAAAGAGGAAACTTTTTTTTTTTTTTTTGTTATTCAAAACAGAATTTCTCTGGAACTGTGGCTGTAAAGTGACCCCTTGAATTTCTTTACATTTCAAATGCATCTCCTTCCTTGAGTAGTAGTGTTTAGTATTTAACAAGAGGGAGAAAAGATGATTCCACTTTTTAAAATACTCCTGGTACAGGTGGTGAATTTCAAAGCACTCTACTTGTTTCTGCTGTTATCTCAGAGTGCGAATGTCACAGAATAATTCTGCTGTTATTTTTCCACATTACTTCTTGAGTTAAAAGACCTGACTGCTATACATTCCGAGGTTGCTGATTTCCACTGCAATTCTTCTGCTTTCAAGCTTACATAACTTATACTGCTTTGTCTGCCACCTTCATACCCAGCTGTCGTGTTCTTTAATATTAAAGTAATATACGCAACTTTTAGGCATGCTTTATACTTAAAACAATATCGTATGGCACACGAAGTCCTTGTGTTGTCAAAGGACTACAAATCACAGACCAGCTTTTTTTCTTATTTCAGTTCTGTTTGGCTCTAAGCTAAAGTACCCTAGCATATATTCTATTGTACTGTTTGCATTTGAAAATAATAGAGAAGCATCTTCAAATGTCTCTGTAATCATACAAGATGATCTAACTGAAAGATCATACAAGCTATTGTCAGAAGCAACAGACAGGTTAGTGAAACATGGCAAAATAAACAAAAGAAGCAGCAAATGAATCAGAAGAATTACCCAATCATACAGTGTGTGTCACTGAACTAAGGTTACACAGCAACAACAAACTGTCTTCAAATAATCCACCTAGGTAACATCATTGATTCTTCAGTTCAAAAAGATGCTGCTCTTTGGGGACTAGATATAAATGCTGGTGTTCAGAGCATCAAAACTGCTTGCTTCAGAAAGGAGCACTCAGTTGGATGAAACAATTCTGAGACCTTCTCAAAAGACCTCTTGGCCTGTCAAGGAACTGGATGGTATTTGCCATGCCGCATGGGGATTTGTTAAGGAGGCTCCCTTGGGGTTTAAACAGCAGGAGCTTTTGACTCGTTCTAGCCGTGGCCATGGGCCTGGCCACCTGAGTGCAGGGCAGAATAAAGAACCTTTGCAGCAGAGGAGGTTACTTGAACCAAAGACAGACAAGGCAACAAAGAGGTGCTCGGGACAAGAAAAAGAGACTACGTAAAATGAGGTCACACTTTCACGGGAGCACTGGCAGCTCTCTCGCTCTTCTTGAGGTTCTGGCCATTTTGAATGGGGTCTGGCTGAAGAACTAGAGACACTGGGTTTACTCTCTATCCTTTGTAATATATGGTAGATTTTCCTAGAATGCACATAGACACAAATAACAAGCAAAGCTTACCATTTCTTGGGCCTCATATGACAATCCCTCTGACTCTTCTGAAAGACAGCATAGTGTTGCACAAGTGGATCTCCTGAGTAGACTTTTTTGTTGTTTGTTATAGGAGAGAGGGGAGTCCTTTTCAGTTTGTTTCTCTGGAGTTCAAATAACTCAGAAGAGAAAGTCATAGGCAGGCGCTGACTTATATGACTCTCTAGACCTTGCCTTTATTTCTGGTAATTTGTTATTATATTTTATGCCTGCTTACCTGTTTAGGAAAAAACATAAACAAATATTACAAATTTATTGAAGTACTGAGCCCTAACTAAACAAAACTTCTATACTCAAAATCCAGAAAAGAAACACCTCAACAATTTAAACGTCTGTATGCATAAATAACTTGTAAAAGATGGAAAAAGCTGACTTTCCATACAGAGGCTCCTATAGTAAGAATCAAATTAATTTTTCATAGCTTCATTCCCCTTCCCTGGGTGTACAGTGTCTAACTATTGCTATGCACATATACAGTAATGGAAATGTAGATAGGTGGTATAAACAAGATGTTCTTTAAGATATGAAGGGCATTTATTTTTATTCTGCACTGATATTGAGAAAGAACAAACATCTCCTCATGGACAAAAGAAAATTATTTTTATGACAAAAGGGAGAAGGGGCAGAAAAAATTAACTATTTTTCTTCAGAAGGAAAAGAGTTTTCACCTGGGACATACATGTTCCCTGACAAAAAAGAACACTGAATATTACTTTTGAAACAGCAATCAGACTTTATTATGGCATAGATTCATTTTTAAAAGGAAAGGATTGCATTCTGAGTCTGCATAGCTGCACATAAGATTAGCTTCTTCTTTTAAAACAAATTTTAAAAGAAGTGAAGAAAATTGCACATTTTCAAATGTTAACTATGTCTTAAAAGAGAAACTGCATAGAACTCTACCTTTGGGTAGAGTTGCTGTGGTAAGGCTAATTTCTCACAATTATACAGTATCACGCAAACCCCTGGCGATACCGATTCTATTATATTTTATTGTTCCTGAGTTCAGTGAAATTCTTTAAAGAGACCATTTTACCAATCAAACTAACAGCAATTCTGGAAATGTTGTAGTAATCTGTATTCTTTATTAAGCATACATTTGCTGACTAAACAAATGACTCTTGTTTATTTCCATAAGATAATAGCTCTGATGCTATATTTGTCTGCAAGTCTATTGCATGATTTGCTGCCACAAAGAAATGAGTTTTGGCAATGAACAAGATCCAATGAGAATTCATTCCATGAAACCTTAATTTCACAGAACCCACCTGATCACACCCATAAAATGGTTATATTCTGCTGTTCTTTATTAACAATGTTGAACATTTAAGTCCATTAAGATACATTTCATTACCTCTGCTAAATGCAAATGACTTTCAACCTTTTCAGAGCAGTAAGATTTATCATACAGTTTAAAGAATGATTGTGCCTTCTTTCTTATACAAACAGGATTTGTTTTCATGAGTATGTTCCCAGCAATTTAGTAGCTATAATTCAGTGGGCTTGTTATACTCCTGTAAATATTTGCAAAGGAATTTGAGTAACAGCCCTGGCACATCTACTTTGATTTACTGAGAGATACTTGCAGGAATGCTGCCACGACTTACATTGTAGTTAACATTGTTAACTAGTGGAGTAATTATACAGTTCAAATACCGTACAGTACAGACAGTATCTCAGTCTATAACTCCTGTTACAAATAAGGATGATGTTTTATGGTAGGACATGGGGTGAGAGTTATGGGAAAAGGTAATTTTTATGAGCACATTTTCATCCCCACTCTTCAATGTTTATACATTACAGAAAATAGGCTATAGAATTAATAAACTTAGTGTAAACGTATTAATGTGCCCTAGCATATGTAGATCAGAGAGGAAATTAAAGTTGCAATCCAAGTTCAGAACGCATATAAGTTTTTGCAGACTTGAGCTTGAGAGGTTTTTGTCCCCATTTGAGTGGAAAATAGTCTGTGCTAGTAAGGTATCATAACATCCCTCAAATCACAGCAAACAATACTACAATCATTTCTATTCATCACCTTCTGTTCCTTGTACCCACCACCCTGGCAACAATTGCCAAACAATGCTACAGTCACTGCTTCTTCAATCCATCACCTGCTGTTCCTTGTCCTCCCCTTCATTACGACAGATTAAGAATAACTCTAGTAAGTACAGCTGATAGGGGAAGCACATATGCAGTAGATCCACCTCACTACACTAGTAATTACTATATAGAGATGAAGGCAAAATAGCTACTCAGGTCCAAGCACTGATGATGTTCCCCAGTTGCTGGCAGGGCTGCAGAGTAGCAAACTAATCCACAGTAATACAACAATGAAGTATAAATATATATTATGACACTGATCTCATTGGTTCAGTATTTATTTTTCCCACTCATAGGTGCTCAAAATGATCTCAAGCCTTCAGTAATACTTCCCCAAGAAGGAAATGATTTTGACGTAAAAACATTGCCCAGAACTGGAGTGCCCAATTATGTAATTTTCCATATTACACATTTTTATTTTTGTCAGCCCCAAATCTGAACATAAGTAAAGATTCTGCAAACAGGCATGCTTTTAAAACGAGTAAGGTCATGCCTTTATCAGAAAAGAATCCTTTTGACTTAAAAATCTCTCTGACTAAATTTGAAACAGTAATCTGAAGTCAGTAGGTGCCTGGAGGAATTCCTACTCTTCAACAGCCTACAGAAGTTGTTACTCCATTTATTTTCTTGGCACCTTAAAAGAAATATGCCTTGCAAGCCTAGAGGACAGGCTGTGTAATGTCATTGCTATAACTCTGAAACTCTGCTCTAAGGTTCAAGCATGGGAATTATTTGAAGCTAATTGGAAGAAGGAAAGATGCATTGGGTAATAAAATTAAGTTAGAGCAATATATGACCACCAGGAAGACCATAATTACTCAGCACCGCTTTGAGAAAAATCTCTGCCTTGGTTTTCGAAAATACCAACTTTCTAGAATTGTGGTGGCAAAATTACCCTTGAAAACAAGTCTGATTACCCACTTAAAGTATATTTCCATATTAGGAAGGCTGTAGACTTGTAAGGCACAAAATTTTAACACATAAGAGTTAGGTATATTAACAGTCAGAAATTATTTCCCTAAATGACTCCCCCAGCCTCAGACTAGCTTCTCTAAGAGAAAGACCTTTAGCTAATCCTTTTCACAATAATGAGGTCTCTGTGACAAAAGCCTATTGCTTAGTTTGGGGTATGAATGGCAGCATAGACCTGTGTGGTTTTCAGGAGGATCCAGGAGTGCTAGGGCACCAAACAAGAGCCTGGCTCCCCTTCACCCAAACCAAGCATGAGACTACTCCTCTTCCAGAGCCTTCACCCTCACTGCCAGATACTCCACCCCTGTAGCTTTCTGGAAAGACCAATAGTTACATGGGCCCTGAGCAGCGTTAAACTGAGCGCAGAAGGACCTTGCAGTCCAGCTCCAGAGCTTTCCTCGTTCTCTGCCTTTGGGCTGTAAATAATTGGAATGGAATATTGTGGGTCCACAAGAACTCACTGGAAGGAATTTTCTCCTTTCTCCTTCCACTGATAGGGAAGATCACATGTGCTGCAATAATCTGATTTGCAGAGAGGTGAAGTCCCTGCTGGTGTGACTGAGTCACCAGTAGGCAGTTACCCTACCTCTGTGAATATCAGTCACTAAGGCTTTCTGCAAACCCCACGGCCACAATTACCAATGTGATTTGAAGCAGAGGCTTCAAGACATGCTTCTGATAAACTCTAGCCAGAATATAAACATGTTTTAACTTGTGCCACTTCTGCAGTTATGTAAATCCATGTTGTTCTTTTGATTTTTTTAACGAATTCTGAAAACACACTGATAGCATTGCTGTGTTCTCCCACATAACCAGCTAGGTTGCTTTTTAGAAGTACAGTAATTGTCAGGAGAGAATCAATATGTGGTACCTAGTTACATGTCTTAATATATGGAAATTTTGGTTAGAAAATTTTGGGGTTTTAAAGAGAAAAATACCTGTGAACTCTTTCTTTGGAGAGGTGGGGAACAACACGATGCTTTTTACCTATATTTAGAATCTTTTAACCCAAACACCTTCACAGTTTTCAGAAGTAAAACCCACATAACTCACTCTTTCTGTAAATCATTCCTTTACTGGACCAGAATGCAATAATTACCAGGTGCCCTGTACTTGGGTAGCAATTACAGGAATAGACATTTTGGCTAAACCTGAGGAAAATGCCTACACTGGAGAAAAGCACGAGTGCTTTAATTACATGTCCAGCCACCTTTCTTCATGGTCTGGCTTTAACCTGAAAGTGAGATTCTTTCCTGGAGTTAATATCTAGCTTGCTTTCTTTTTTGCTAATGACAGATGTTTCTTTGTGGTTGTGCTCATTTTCCATGCTTGATATATAAAGCATATTTTACATAGTGGTTTAAACAAGAAAATAAGAAATACACATTTTTACAATGTGATGTACAAAAGCTTTGGCCAATGCCTCCTTTTATTTTATAGGTTTCCAGGACAAAATGAATTTGAGTGAAAGAATTTTGAACACTTCATTTTGCTGAAAAGAAAAACCTGACATGCTATTTGAAAGTAGACATGGATACGTATAATGGATTTTCCCCTGGTGCTATTTGAGGGACTACTATTCTGTCTTTTCAAACTATTAATTCTTGTTTTGTAACCCTATCTGCCCGTAATCTATAAATGTGTACAGTACTATTTATAATGAAATAGTCTATGGCCACTCAATATATAAGCACTATTTCAACTTGAAGTCTGTATGCACTAGACCACCAAAAAAAGGAGGAAACAATGAAAATTACAAGTTCAACATCACTTCACAAGGTTTCCTAAGTCATGTAATTACATCAGAGAACACTGAGCTAGAGCTACAGTAGCTCATATTAATTCTGTCATAGAAACACTCGACTCAAGTGAGTCCTCTACCCTGCAATCCCTTCCTACATGCATATTATTCAAGTTCAATAACTGGTTTTGCTAGAATAGTACGGAAGATTTCAGATATCTGCTTAAAATCGTCACACTTTTGCAGAGTAGATATCAAGTTATAATTATTTTTTAAATAAAAATCATGGCCATGATCAAAGGGAAAGATTTATACTATGCCCCCAAGACAGATTTAAGGGTTGACTCCAGATTGATGTAATTTCCTGTGAATTTACTAAACTGTATAAAAGGAACACATAAGTCCAAGTTCAGCAAAGACTTTCAATTTCTAACTCACATATAATCTGAATGCAAAAAGTGCAATTGTGAAACAATATTTTACATTGTATGATCTTCAAAACCTGAATGTGATATTTAAAATGTACTGGTTAACCTTAGCTATAGCTTTTAAATCCTCAGCAACAGAATTGGCTGGTAGGTATCAATGCATACTGCCAGATGGAGATTTTTATATTTCTGCATAAAAGCACTGCAAAGATGTGAAGTTTTCCATGCAAGCTGTTCCACATGCTGACTCCAGTGTAGAGTTTCACTGAGGCAAAAGTAAGAGGTTATGAAAATGAGGTGCTTGAATCCCTTAAAGGGGGCCAGAGTTATTTTGGAGACCTGCAATATGCCAGGGGTATAGTGTTTCACTCTCAGAAAAATGGGACATAAATCCTTCCTTTCTTGAACATCATGAGGACATTTGGCTGGATTATGATCAGAGTATTTGCGATGAAGTGCCACATGCTGACAAAAGCTTAAGAAACCAAAGCAAGATTTTGCAACTTCAAGACTTGCACAGGCATTTGTTAGTATGTTAAACTATCTCTTTTTTTATAATCATCATAGCACTGTTCCTAGGTCTCTACAAATAAAAATACAAAGTAATCTTATTTGTGAATTATACATACACCATGATCTCCATTTTCCCACATTCAGTAATATCAAATTACTAATATACAAACAAGCGACATACAGTATTTCATGTACTTCTTGTCAGATAAATGGATTAGAATCATCCTTATATTACATCCTTAATTCTCCTGGCACACTAAACTCAGAAATAGAACTACCCAAACCCTATAACATCGGCTGCTATTCAAAAACATCCAAATCAGATAGTCTTCTCAATCTAGCAAGCATTATCTTGCTACCCATTTAAACCATTGCACAACTGGCACTACGATGGTGAATTTGGAGTGGCAAAACAAGGTTGTATACTTTAACTTACATATATATATATTTGATCTTGGAAAACGTATAAGAATGTAATAGGCACCTCAATAGATATACACTTTTGTGTATTGTGAGGTAGACATCAATTTGACTTAATCTGTTTTGCCTTTGACTAGATTACAACCCCCTGCAGAATTAAATAATGTTAATGAACCTTGGACTATATTCAGAAAGCTAGGCCTTGCCAAAAAGGGAGCTTCAGTTCAGCCGAACACTTCATTACAAGGGTATAATAAGGTAGAGAATGTGAGGGTATTTGGGGGAGCAGAGTGAGAGCTAATGAGCCTCTTCTGAACCAACAGACTCAACACAACAATGCCACACGTTAGTGTTCTTGCCAGCCAGAAGGCAGCTAGATAGACAAGGGACCAGAGGAGAGGGGGAACAAGGGAAGAAGGGAAGTATAAAGCAGTTTCCTAATAAAGCATTCAAAAGACAGACATTGCTATCTTGTACCTGCCTTGAATATAGGAAATACAGTTTTTAGTTAACAGCTACTAAATTTAGTTCACTGGCATTTCACTGTCATGGGAGTAAAGAATTAAAAAGAGTTCCTGAAAATAATCAGGTAGAACTTCTCACGGTTTTGTGGGTGTGTTTGGGGTTTTTTTGTTTGTTTTTGGGTTTGTTGTTTTGTTTTGTTGTGTTTTTTTGTTTGTTTTTTTTTTTTACATAGACCAATTAGCATCAATCCAGTTAGATGACCTCATATGAAAAAATAAATGAAACACCTACCTTTTCCATTTCTGTCCAAACCAATTGGATAGTTTAACTCAAAAACACTAAAGGAAACAAATATCCAAAGCAGCCACGTTCCAATTAATATTTCTTTGTCTCCGAAGATTTTGTATTAGGGTACCACACAAGCTAAAAACTTAAAATAATCTGCTGTACTAATGAACACTAGGAAGAAAAATAGGATGACAGTATAATGCAGCAATCCATGGATATTTTTAATTCTTAAGGCAGTGGTTATGGAACTTTTTTCTCATGCCATGTTCTGTTCTGTTTCTACCCACCCATTGGAGAGATGCTATCATCAGTCGTATATTCCTCCCAGGTGTGCGGTGTCCAAGATCCACCAGCCCTGGCCATACCAGGCAAAGATGGCATGATGATGGGACATCATCAGCTTCTGGAGATTAGTGTTCCCTGTATTGTCCTTCTGTCTTCAGCTAGATAGTTGTGCTCTGACAATGTCAACACTGCCACTACTGCCATGCTGTTGCAAGATCTTGAAAGGTAAAGTCATGAGTTCCTTCCTCTTCTGCTTTGTATTCCACATGTAGTTGCCATCAAAACTCTACCAGCTCTACTTCACCATCTAACCCTGGTCAATCCACATCAATGAATCAGCAGGTCCTCAACAAACCAAAGAGACCGGATGGAATTTCTTCTGTCATTTAAAAACCACCAACTTAATTTAGGAATGTGTTGAGCAATGAAGTACCGCACATCTGCTCACTCACCCTCCCCCGCTCTGGTGTGATGGGGGAGACAATCAGAAAAAAAAAAGTAAAACCCATGGGTTGAGATAAAGACAGTTTACTAGGACAGCAAAGGAATAGAAAATAATAAAGATAAAAGAATATACAAAACAAGTGATGCACAATGCAATTGCTCACTGACCAATGCCCAGCCCTTCCCCAAGCAGCGATTGCTGCCCCCCAGCCAACTCCCCACAGTTTATATATTGAGCATGACATCATATGATATGGAACACCCTTTGGCCAGTTTGGATCAGCTATCCTGGCTGTGCCCCCTCCCAGCTTCTTGTGCACCCAGCAGAGCATGGGAAGCTGAAAAATCTTTGATTAGTATAAACACTACTCAGCAACAACTAAAACACCAGTGTGTTATCAACATTATTCTCATACTAAATCCAAAATACAGCACTGTACCAGCTCCTAGGGAGAAAATTAACTCTATCCCAGCCAAAACCAGGACAGAATGTCATCAGGATGTTTTCTGAAGCTGGTTTAGAAGGATTCAGCAGTACTGATTGATCCTGATCCAAGCACATTTCCAACCCACCTGGACTTCATAATTACATGAAAGAATTTTTTTCCCCACTAAAGGATTACATTGTCAAAGCAGTAGAAATTAATCTCTGCCACCTTCTCCGAGGGGCATGTTCAAGTCTAAGACCATGGTCTCAAGCAGCAAAACCCCCAATGTCTTCCAATTTCTCACTGTGTTCCTGGGCTGAAATTGCTTGTGCTTTCCTCAGCTTGGCAATCTTCCTTCACCTGTGGTCTCACTACATCTTAGCCTCTTTCCACTCTCCAGAAGAGCTTGCAGCCTCCCCAACTACCTGAGCTGCAGTTTTCATAGCAGCTGCAGTCAAGGTGGAAGCCTCGTGGAAGCTGAGGGATGTGACTCTCCCCTTCATGAGCTGGTACAGCCAATGGTTAGTGAATTCGTTTTCCAGTGAAGCTTTTCGAGACCAATGGCAGAGCTAACAAGCTTGCCTGTCTCAGACTCCCACAGGAGAGGTAAATACTGCTTTTCTGTCCCTCTCTTATACCCTAAAGCATGCTAGACTAGGCTACTTTTATAATGAAAATGCCACCCTCCAAATGCTTTGAAAATCACAATAATACTACGTGTAGGCTAGGATGGTTTAAGAAAGGGGTTTATGGGTACCTGTTCCTGTTATTGATGTCCAGAACAAAGCTTCAACCGATGAAAAAGTGCTTGCTTTTCCATTTACATTAAAAATTGTGGAATAAAAAGACTGATCTACTTTATTCCTCTAGGCATTCTTTAAAGTATGGCTGTCTAGCGTGTGGCAAAAGAGAAGCTTAGCATATGGTGATTTTTATCCCAAAGACAACTCCTTCCCCACTGTTTGAGGATTCTTTTTTCCTTCCCCCAAAACCAAAATTTGATAGCTGTCTAATTCCTGACTGAACTGCACATAGTTGCCTCACACCGTACAGTGTGTGACCCAGATATGTAGCTTACTGCTTTGCAAAGCACATTCTCCTGCACTGACAGATAAATCAGTTTCTTGTGGCTGCTTGAAAATAGCAGCTATAGCTGTTGGAGAAGTTCTCTGCAAGTGAGCTGAAACTCGAAATTGTGAGAGTAATCCACCACACTCGCACAAGCCAAAGGAGAGCCTGATGCACATGCTATCACCAACCCCCACATGCAACCCCACTGGCATAGCAACAAAGCTGGAAAATCCTTGAGGTACAGCGAAGGCTGTCAGCAGTGCTAACGTGATTAGTTAAGGGGATCTGCTTGTTTTCCTCGCGCAGATGTGTGAAGCACTAGTATGGTTCAGCTTGGGCACTCCTCTTAACTGGGTCATCTCTGCTATAGGTCTGAAGCAGACATAAAAACCTTCAATCCATGCTAATGCTGTCAAAGCGAGCCTGGTAATCTTGTCACTTTTCCTCAGGTGTCAGCATAATTGGGCTTGACCAAGAGGTAACTCAGCTACTTGTGTCTATGCCATAGCTTTCGGCCGAGGGTGCTTGTTCCATTTCACTCTAATGCCATGTTCCATTACAGAGGAGCCCCTGAAGTGGACCTGAATAGATAAAAAAGGCTTGCCCAAATGATTTTTTTTTCCCCACAATGAGAACATAAAGACCAAACAGAATGATAAATAAGTGAGAAGAAAAGAGTCTCCTTCTACCTAACCTGACTTAATATAACATTTCTTCTCAGACATTTCCCCAAACCTTTTGGGACAGGAAGCTCAAAAAAATAAGCAACATTATAGAAGAACTATTAGTAGTAGAGGTGGCTTTAGAAATTAGTGGAGTAAGAGGATCTCAATCGCAGTCCTTCACCTAGTCAATATACTGTCTCTATGCAATCTGTAAAATGAGTATTGCCTGCTTTTGGGGTGTGGTGGGGTTTTTTTTGTTTGTTTGTTTCCAAAAGACTGGGAAATTCATTAAAAAATGGAAGCTGGTGATGGTGACTGCCTAAACTTTGCTACATATCCTCCCTTCTGATGTGAAAATAATAATTTTTGGCTGTGTATTTTGTGTACCAAAAAGCCCATGATGGACGTTTTTAAAGCCCAATATGGGCCTCAAATGAAAAAACTGAGCTGTGCAAAAAAAATATCTTCAGAAAGGTGAATTCATCCACTGCAGTAATTAGGTCAATAAGGTCTATGAGAAGGTAAGCCATTCTCAGTAAGTGTTTAATCACTCAGGATGAGTAGGAAGTATATGCACATCTAATCACTAAAGAACAGAACAATATGTGGTGATTGATTCACCTGAAAATATCATATTAGACTCAGACTATCTACCCATTCGATTTGATGGGTATGTTTTCCAGCTAAATTCCAGCAAAATTTCCTTGAATCCTCTGTGCTGGTTTTGGCTGGGATAGAGTTAATTTTTTTCATAGTAGCTATATGGGGCTGTGTTTTGGATTTGTGATGAAAACAGTGTTGATAATACAGGGATGTTTCAGCTATTGCTGAGCAGTGCTTACACAGAGTCAAGGCCTTTTCTGCCTCTCCCCCCACCCCACCAGCGAGCAGGCTGGGGGTGCACAAGGAGCTGGGAGGGGACACAGCCGGGACAGCTGACCCCAACTGACCAAAGGGATATCCCACACCATACGACATCATGCTCAGCATATAGAGCTGGGGGAAGAAGGAGGAAGGGGGGGACATTTGGAGTGATGACATTTGTCTTCCCAAGTAACCGTTATGTGTGATGGAGCCCTGCTTTTCTGGAGATGGCTGAACACCCGCCTGCCCATGGGAAGGAGTGAGTGAATTCCTTGTTTTGTTTTGCTTGTGTGTGCAGCTTTTGCTTTCCCTATTACACTGTCTTTATTTCACCCATGAGTTTTCTCACTTCTATTCTTCTGATTCTCTCCCACACCTCACTTGGGGGAGTGAGCAAGCGGCTGTGTGGTGCTTAATTGCTGGCTGAGGTTAAACCATGACTGCCTGTCAGATCTTGAATATTGACAGTAAGCTAGTGAAGGTGAGCTGAAGGCAGCAAGAAGAAAACGGAACTCCTTTGACATGTTAAGTTTTGTGGCACATGCTGCAGACAGGAGGTCAAGTTCTGATCAGAATAATCTATTCTGACTTTAAAACCCTTTTGAACAATGTGAAAATACTAGTATGCCTAGATTTTTGTCCACACTGCGTACTGTCCAGAATGAAAACTTTATAAATGGCTCTTCAGCCATTATGAGCAAGATTGTTTTTACCACTTGCCTGTCCCAGTCATTTTTAAATAAAAAGTTAATTAAAAATTGAACAAAAATAAGTAAATATAACTAGTATAACCCTTTTTACTTCACACTACAGCAAAAGGTAAGTATTCTTTCAGTTACAGCACACTATATAAAAAATGCCAAAAGAAATGACATTTTTTTCTTTCCTGTTTTTCATTGAAGACATCATTGTTTTCTTTAATTGCTTTGTATCTTTTACACACTGCATAATGTTATCCCTACTTTACTTTTACCAGGGAGATCAGTCGGCAGAACTCATTTCCCCATAGGTACTAATTCTAGTGCCTTGTCCTTCATATCAACAAGAAACAAGCCAGCTCTAGTCTGGAAGCCACAGTGCTGTGGAGTTCAACCCAAATTGAAATGCAGTGTTTCTCATCCAGCTTATGGCAGGGTCAGCCCTGAAATTCATGCACTTGTGAAGCTTCCAGGTCCCAGCTGATCATTTCTGAGTGTGGGCTGAATGGATGCATGACTGCCTCTGTCACAGGAATACTAATTCATTGAAAATGACGCTCAGGTTATACAGAGGCTGCATATTTGTAGCCTATTTGTCAGTCAGTTCTGTTTGCTGGGAACTGGCATCTTAAGATGGCTTCACAAATACTCCTTTCAGCAGCTCTAACCTTAAACCTCTCCCTCTCTTGTATCTCCTGTATCATTCACACTCCAGTAGTACCACCCATGTCAGTAATCAGTAATCAGTAGGGTTTGTGGGAGCTGTGCAGTAAGCCTCCAATTAAATTGATACTACTATTGCAACACTGGTGCAAAGGTGGCCTTAGTGGTATCCAAGCAATAAACCAGAAAGGAGGAAAAGTAATTGCTGAAATTAATTGCTGTTAAAAAAAAGGGAGGAGGGGGGTGGATAAATGTGTGCTCACTCCTGCTATACTGCAAATATACTGTTAACAGCTAACTTTAACCCCTTTCAGAGCTGCCTCTGAACTCAATAAAAGCAGGTGCAGACCCTTTGAATGCAGGCTAATCACTTCCATGACGAGGATCATCATTTCCAGTATCGTTACCAGGACATTTAATGGGAACACCATGGTTGCTAGCATCTTTCACTTCATTTGTGGCAGCATCCACGGCATAGTGCTGCTGAAGCTAGTTCCTCAACCAGATCAATGTGGAATGGTTACCTGCTCTCAGCTGACAGATTTACCTTCAACTTGCCACTGTAACTAACTGCCAGGCAATAAGCCAGCTGCAGATTGTCTGAAAAGCAAAATAAAATAAAAAAAAAAAACCACCAACCATTTCATTCAAGATTGTTCTCATACAAGATCATTGAGCTACAAGAATATCTTTTGTTTCATATACTGTATGTACAATATCCAAGCGGACTCTTTATTGGAATTTTTCTGCTACTTTTGATGAAGTGCCAAAACCTCCGTGCAAAAAGGAGAATGGGTAATAAGTAGCAGTAATTTACAGTTCTATATCTTATACTCAACACTTAGGAACCTACAAAATATTAATAAAAGAAAACCTCAGCATTTCACTAAGTGATATCAAGCATCCCTTCAATAAAATCGTCTGTCACTATTGACTTCAGATCAGCACCTAGCTTTTAGCTAATACACGCTTCATTGAAAAGATTTAGTTGTATAACTGTAAAAGGCAGTTTTTATTTAATGAAGCTTCACAATATCTTTTTTTGAATCGATAAGTATTCACATTATACTTAAGATGAAAAAACAAGGCACAGAGTTTCTGTAACTCACTGATTTGTCCTTTATTAACCCATGGCATTGTTACAGGGACCCACACCACTATCATGCTCTATCAATAATCCTCAAAGCTTTCTATTCCACTAACCATTTTTATGCAAATTTAGAGCACTTCAGGAAAGATAGAGGAGACAGCATTCAAAAAATCTTCAACACATGAGTGAAGCAAGAGACCTAGTTTGGAACTATCTCCCTTCATGCTCTCTGATGAGTCAGAAAGTTGCCAGAGTTTTAGAAAGGCAAGAAGCTCTTGCACTTAAATAGGAAGTATTTAAAGTTATATTATTCTAAAAGGAAAAAAAAAAAAAATGCTGCGCTGTTTGGCACTGCGCTAGATGGTTTATATATTATCTCATTATAGGTGCGTAGAAAACCCCCAAATCTTAAAACCTGTGACAACTTAGGTTAATTTTATCTCTGGGATTCATATCTAATAAAAAACCTAGTAGCTATATCAGTCAGTTTAAAACACATCTCCTTAAAAAGTGATCATATTTTTTATTTTTCTGCAGCTCTGGAAATGCACATTAACTGTACAACTCCATTATTACTGCAAAGCTTTAATCTTATTCGTGTATTCTGGTTGTTCTCCAATGCTAAATATGCCTCTAGCAAAGCAGATCTCAACTTGTTAGCACAGATTTTAATCATTTCTCCCTACCTTTTCTTTCTCATTTTATTTTTTTGTATTATACCTTTTCAAGTGCTTTCTTTTTTGGTTAAACTTTAAATTTAAGTTGATGCAGTACATAAAAACCTGCATTATATCAACTGGCAATAAATACATTTGACTTACAGATTTAGTTCTTTACTAGCCATGTGTTCTTCCCCAGTCACACTCCAAGGTTTATTGTAATACATCTGGCTAAACAATCTTGGTTTATTTTTCAGTAAAAATATGGATTCTTGCTGACAGCAAAATTTTATTGCAAAGGTATTGGAAAGTAATCTCTGTTCACTATAACAAGCTCCCCTGAATCCTTGCTATCAACCACAAACCTGTTACGGGCCATTTGTTTTGTCTTTTTTCCCCCTCTCTCTCTCTTAAGCAAGTGTAATTAGAGCAGGAGCAAAAAGGCGTCCTTGAAGGACAGATCTCAAATGGTCAGCCTTCAAAGTGTTAAGCAGTATACATTGCCTGTTCGGATGTTATCAGTCAGTGCACCTTAATTCCCTCTTATGTGAGAAGACTGCCTGTCTCGCATTTCAACTGCATTTTGACAGCTGGAGTTTCCTTTCAGGTCTCCGACATGAGGATATTTCCTGAACCCATACACCTGTTCCCATTAACAAAAAAAAAAAAAAAAAAAAAAAAAGAAAGTGAGCAAGGAATTCTTCTTTACTAAGACAACTCATCCTGAGCTCAGAAAACATGGGCTACATCTTTTGAACAGGGCTGGATACAACTGCTTTGAAGTAAGCCTCAAGTCTTAAAGAAATACACTGGTCCAAATTCTTACTTATCCACAGCAGGTTTTATGAGAGAGAGAGAGATATTTATATTCCTTATTGAGCATATTGAAATGTAGGAATACATATTTAGCTGATCTGGACTAGCATCACAGTAAGAGTTGGAAATCAAAAGAGTGAGCAAGCTCAGCCAGGGACGGGCTACCAAGTACAACCACTCACTGACTCTAATGTAATTGTGGTGGTACTTAAAAGAGCAAAGACAGTAACAGAGACATTTAATTTAATACATTATATTTAATTTAATACTTTACATTTAATTTAATACATTACTAGCAGGGGAAATTTTTGTCATAAGCAATTTTTTTGCCATAGCTGCTTAACTTCCCCTAACATTGACAAGAAAAATTTGCCCCAAGATTCTCTGAAGAGACAATCTTTGCCCTTAATTACACCTTGTATTTGAGGTAGTTTTTTTCCAACAACAGAGTAGAAAAAGTCACTTCATAAAAATAAAACCATACAATTTTGCACTTTACAATTCCTGATTTATATTAACATAAGGAAGAAAGAAACTTTCATCATCACCAACAGGGCCAGAAAGCAAAGAAAATTTAAACAAACAAACAAAAAACCATGAATGTTTCCAGAATGAAAGCTACACACATGTTGCTTTGAATCACTCCAAGCTCTCCTTCCCATGTTCTCACTCACATTAATTGTTTTATATGAACAATTTTTCCATGTGAGAGAGTCATAGCATCCACACTTGTACTAAAATAGAAGATGTCTGTGGAAATGTAAAGAATGGTCAGGGAGAAATCTAAGTAGGTTCAAATAATTTTTTTTTAGACCTTTAAATTATTCTCATTGTTATTATTTTAAGGCTCCAAGACAAATCTGATTCCGTGTATTACTATTCCTCCTAGAACTCCTCTGCTCCATTGGCAGGGCTGATAGGAGCTGAATTTTAATAATATTCCAATGACTTGAATTTTCCCTACGTTGTTCTTTTTGTCACATCGAACCATTTTTATTTCCCTTGTATGTTTTAAATGTATGACCTTACTATAATAGTCAATAGCTGATTCTTAGTCATAACAGACAGTTTGTCAGCGAATTGATGAGTTACAATCCTACCCACTTAAAGTGGGTGACAGTGGCACCGGCTGTATTGGAAGTTTAGTATATATCTCTATAGTGTGCCAAATGATCAAAACATGAAGAAGCATTACCAGGCAGAAAGTCACCTACTTGGCATCCCCTATTCATAAGCAGTGCTGGAGTGATTCCTGTACTCTATTCCTTCATGTACCGAAAATATTCATGTACTGCTTAAAATGTTAGCAAGTATGAAAGTCATCCTTCCCTTTTCATGCTCTTCTAGGAATTAGAGCAGTTGACGTGATGCCTGCACTCCAGTCAACAAATCAGACACTGCGCCACTGGCAGGGGCCAGTGGGCTCAGCTCTTCATGGCCTCCAGACACCTATCCGACCTTTACAGGCATGCTGAAACGGATCCATAAATCTATTTGGGCACTTACTTCCTAATGATTGTTATAAAATGGAATAACTCAACTGTTTTGTTTAGCTCGTAGGTTGTTCAGAAATGGCCTGAATCTTCATGCACACCTACCATAACTGAACTCATCATTGTCAAGACCTTCTATCACCATCCAAATACAAATAAAATAACCACACCTGGCAGAACAAGCTGCAGGAGTTGGATTCAGTTGCCAAAGCTGGAGTGATTCTGGCCCTCCATGTTCAGCAGCACTTCAGCTCACCATACTATAATTATTCAGTCTCCTCTTCCCTGAGACCATCTCTCTTTGCTTTGTCTCTCATCTTGGTCATCTTAGTTTGTTGTCCTCAACCCATTTAATCTTTTGCCCGCAAAATGTTTATAAACACATAACAGAGGATGCTCCAGCAATAGGGGGCTTCTCAGATATTTTGGTCAGAGATGATTTATTAAAATTCAAAGAATTCAGATATTCTGCAAATAGATGCAGTAGTGCCTGAGGATGTGTTTTACATTAATGATTTAAGGCACGTATGCATACTCATGCAACACACATATTCATCTGTTATAGAGATAACTTTCTCAAAGCAACATAGCTGTGACAAGTTGATCATGACAACTCAAGAGGCAGAGAGGAAAACAGGAAGCTCTAAAGAATGAATTACCATCTTTCAAGTGGCTGTGTACTTTGCCTTAAAAATTATTGTAGCATAACAGATATACATCCTTGTGCATCTAGATAGAGAATCTCTTCTTCCTCAGTTACTGATATTAATCAGATGGGATATAAAAGCAATTTTTCAGGTGTTCTTCATATGCATATATCATCTTAAATGCATGCTCTGCCATGAGTTGCTTCAGAATTGCAGGACTTTCCTTCTTGTGTATATGGTCAGTATAGCAAAGATAAGAACTAACTATGAAGAGCATCCTATTTATCAAATATTATGTCAGGAGAGATGATGAATCCAGACCAACACTGATGGATTTCTCAAAGCTTTCAGAATTATCAACCGTATAAAGTCCATGACCTGGACCCACAGAGTAAAGTGAAAATAACAAAAAAACATGAACAGAAATCCACTTTGAAGTTGAAGTTGACCTGGAGAGTGCTAGTTGTCAGCCACTTTAAGTTTAATTCCGATATATATGTTCTCTTATGAGCAACTGTCCTCCAGATAGGAAGGTTTGGCATCAAGTTCTGTTGGGACTATTTCAAATGCACTATGTATGCACTGAATCATAATCATGTTTCAGTCAGACAAATGTTTAAGAACACATTTGAAATAAAAGTGAAAGCAAGATAAATTTTTGTTCTAAGGAATAAACAGTATGACAAGAAAAAATGGCTTAGTTCATGTTTGAAACTAAAAGGAAATTCAGCAACGATTAACATGAAAGATTATATATATTGGAAAGTCAAGTTATTTTAGCATACGATATGATAAAGGCAAAGTGATTCACATATTCTGACTTAAGCATGTCATTATTATTCTATATAGCTGAGAATACAAATCATTTCCATGTTAGAGGTCTAAAAATCTAAAGGAATGTCACCTGACATCCTCATCCCCATTTATGCAATTTTGCTTAGGAATTCCATAATGAACTTCTAATTTACATTAACCTGAAACAGCTAAAATGCCAAAGATCTGTTTTAATACATATTTTAGCCTGTGCAAATCTGGAGGGTAAGTGTACTATATAACGAATATGAGAACAATCAAACTAAACCCAGGATACTTGCTGTAAGATAGCCAACATGGGAGATGACATTGGCCCTTTTCTCTCATGCTGCTCTGCTCTGTAATCAAAGGGGGCAGAATACCGGATTGTCTGGTTTGCCAGATTCAGAATGCTGGCCGCAAAGCAGCACCATATTCAGGGAACCTACCCCTAAGCCAGGATCTATTTATCAATATGAATAGTCCATATTTTTAAATTGTAAATATTTTAAAACTTATTAGACAAGCCTAGAATGGATCTGACCTTCTGCTATAGTATACCTTGAGCAGCACTCACTCTGAATGAATTTAAGGCACTGGAAGCATAGACGTTATTCATTGGTCTGGATCCATCTGTAAGAGAAAAGAAAATTTCCAAAACATCACTGCAAATACAGCTTGAAAATCAGGCTGATAAATCTGTCGTGCATGTATGTTAGCTAGTACCAACAGGACAGGGAGCAATGAATTCTTTCGAACTGAATCCTAAATGTTGTTGACTAAATATGGATTCCAAAGGGGACTGTAAAAAGTGGTAATTTATCTTTAAGTTGCTGAAGAGATGCTGAGTTTCAGATACCAAAATAAAATTGCCTGAGAGTTTCTTGCTGATACTGTACATATTCCAGATTATGACAAAAAAAAGTCTCACCCTTATCTACCAGATTTATTAAATCGAACATCGATCTATGCTCAGACACTTAAGGGCTTGCCATTCATCTTCAGTAAGTCAAGGAAAACATTTGCATCTCTGTGTCTCTTTAGCAAAGGCAAGGGTTTCTACCACCCCCAAACACCCCCAATCTGCAAAATGTGCCTATGAATTAATTCAAGCCTTATGAAGAAAAGGTATTTGTTTTGTATGAGCAGAATGTCTGTACAGAATGCAA